>CAJUYG010000745.1:95204-107812 GCA_910591675.1 Galerucella calmariensis
CCGAATACAGAAAACCTAAATTGAGAGTGTCGGACATTCACAAAGAATGTGTTCGACAGTCTCATATTCCTGTTCACATCCTCTACAAAGTGAAGTGTCAGACAGACCCAGTCTGTAGAGGTGTTTTCGTAGGTGGCAGTGACCGGTCACAATACCCGTGGCTGTCCGAAGGTTCTGTATGTTCCTAGTCACGTATTTTTTGGCTACTTTGCTGTCCGGATACTGCAGCAGTTCCTTGGTATGCCTGCAACCTTCTGCATCGTCCCATCTACCCCTAAACTTCTCAAGGGAGCGTTCCTTTATTAGGTCAATCATAGCTGACGCCGACAGACCAATGAAAATGCCAGGTCCCAAGAGTTTTTGGGAGGTTGCTTTTCTGGCTAGCGAGTCGGCAATGTGGTTACCTTTCGATTTACTGTGGCCCTTGATCCAGCCTAGAGGGACTTCGTTGGTGCTACAGGCTTCGATCAGGGACAGGTGACACTCCAATACTAGGCCTGATGTGATACGTGGTCTGTTCAGGGCTAGTAGTGCTTGTCTACTATCCATAAGGATGTGAATTTTATTACCTGTGGTGTTTCTATTGGTAATCTCTTTTGTGGCGATGTAGATGGCAGTGAACTTTGTTTGAGCAGTGCTGACATCACAACCACCATCGCTCATTTAATGTTTAGATTCAGACATCTGGAGTAAATTCCACATTCCGAGCCAATATTGGTTTTAGAGCCAACCGTGAAGATGCGGATTATGCCTCCTGTCTTGTGTGTTATATTCAATGATTACCTTGTAGGGCCCATGGAAAGCATATTGTGGTGAGATTTCGTCCGTATTTGCCTGCAGCAGTGGAACCTCACTGAGTTCCTCAAGCCACAGGTTACGTTTTCTGCTCGGTAAATAAGTTGATCGCCACCAAGGAAGGTACTTAATGGGCGCGTCGCGCGTCGGCATTAATTTATTTCAATATCTATCTCTATCGATACAAAGAAGAATATAATTCGGTGTAGTAACTTTTGGCTTTTAACTGTAACTAGCTACCCGTCTGCAGCATCGGTCTCGTAGTCGGCATAATTTACAGAATATAATTATGAATAACAGTTTATGTGTTTCATAAAAGTCGGTTCAGATGTTTTTGCGTGGTGGTCCTACTTGGCGACAGGGGCGCATATACGGGGGGGTAATAGGGGTAATCACCCCCCCCCCCAGGAATAAAGATCAACTGCAGTGATTTTTTGTTCTATCCGGCAGCAGCGCTTTCTTACTTTCGACAACGAACATTAACAAGACAAGAAGGATCACTCTAAGCTCCTCCCCTCGTTATGCCTATCTCGCTCGAATATCGGATGCTACTGTGTATAGAGCTCCGTAAGTCTCCTACGCGCGATATGCATAAACAGGTTGTCCGTCGTAGAGATATGTGAACAAATATACCAGTTGTCTTTTTGAGTGAGCGAGTTTTCCTTTAGAAATAAAATAAACATTTACGTACTCAGTGTTTTGTGTTTGGTTCTGCAAACAGAATGATGGAAAGGTAACATACGTGGAAAAATGTATAAACAATACTATACACTTTATAAATGGCTGGAAAATTACTATTACTTCTGCTCTGTCTTTATGGGAAACCTCAAAATGTAGGAATTATTCATTTCTTTTAACAAGGAACCTTAATCAGGATTGCATTGAAAATTTTTGGTCTGGTAAGAAATTGTTGCGGAAACTCGAGAAATCCAACCCCAATTCAATTTTGTAGGGCATTCAAGAAATTATTTTCTCTAAAATATTTTGATGAGGTTGAAGGTGCCAATTGTATTAAAGATATTAATACAGTTTTGTTCAATGTAACTCCTGATATGCTAGAAGAATATAAAAATGTCGATGTACCTATATTGACAAATAATAACTCTTTAACAGTTTTTACATGCGACTATAGAAATCTTTCAAGTACGGATGGCAATGCTACAGTTTACATTTCTGGCTATCTTTAAGGAAATGTTTGCTCCAACACTCTTGTAGTTCTTGCACAAAGTATAATGATGAAAAGACATTACCAAAAGAAGCGGCTGTATTTTTAGAGCATAAAGCATATTCGACTTCGAAAAACTATGGAGGTCTGAATGTACATCCTAGTAATATTGTAGAATATGTTAAACAACTAGAAATAATCTTTGTTGAAAATTTTAATCAAATTAGTTGTCACGAGAACGTTGGAGCGACCCTTAAAAAATTATATGAAAATTTACTGTTTCCACATCCTTGTAAAGAGTTTCCTCATAAATATTTTTTAAACCTATATATAAGGCTGCGGATTTATTTTACAATTAAATTTGCGAACCGGGATATAAAAAATAGATATTCTTCGGAACAATCAATGAAACCTAACATAAAATTGAATATCTTAAAACATCTTTGAAAACCGGCATATTCAATATGAAAGACTTTCAAAATGCTTATATTTGGTTAAACGCCTTTGGTTTTGGATGGTTCGTGTATCGATTCTCACAATTTTCGAATCGCGATCATTATTTTTCCCAGTACCGCCCGTAGTTTACTGTTAGGTAAGTTGGTACTCTTTGATGGCCTCGGATTTGAAACAACCTGTAATGACCTGTATACATTTTATATTAGAATACCCATTTAAGTTGGCATTTGCAAACATTTTATTGTTAATTTTTTTACCTAATAGTCTCATCTGTAGCTTACTACATTATTACTTTTTGATGTAACTTCCATTTTTCCTTTCATTTTTGCTACCAGTTCTTTTTATAATTATGTTTAGATTCGAAATCGTCGGCGCGCTTGTGTAAGCTGGACATGAAAGTTCCGACGGAGAGTGACCCTTCTTGTCTTGTCAATGTTCGTTGCTTTCGACGACTGAGCGCCACTAGCTACAGGGACAAGGCACAAGTTTTTTGCTTTTTTGCGTTTTTTGCCACAGACACAATACTTAAATATTGCCTCTACCCCCCCCCCCAGACTCAAACTCTGGATGCGCCACTGCTTGGCGATCATTTAACATTAATATTTTGGTCAGTTCTCATCTGATTGGTCTCATTTTTTTGTGCTTAAACTGAAATTGTCTACGGAAATTACATAATTAAAGTTAATCTACAATTATAACTAAATGAGTTTCTTTTTCAATGTTTTTTTGGCTTTTGAAATAAGTCGCTTTTTGATTTTTGGTAGAAACTCGTATTTTACTAATTAATTTTATCTTTCTGAAATTAATCTCTAAATTACGTGAATAGTCCAAAAAACAGCATTATGAAAAAAATATATTTTGTGTTATAAAAATTTTCAATATTGTCGCCATTCAAATTTTCCAAATTTACACTGTATTGATAACAAAGCAAATAATTTTTGTATTCGTTATTCTGACTTATCATTGAAAAAGCTTTAGCCACGTTTTTTATTATTATTATGTATGTATGTGTAACGGTAAAAGTAGGTATTGCGGCAAATGTACACATTTTCCGGTAACTGTGCACATTTGCCTCCTCGTTTGGGAAATGTGCATTCAACTAACATTTACAATTTCGAAGAAGGAAATGTACTGTACATTGAATTCACAATGACCATGTTGTTTTGGTAAATGTGTAAATATATTCAAGAAGGGGAAGGGAATATAATCATTGGAATTACCCCTCCCCTTCATGATTAACTTGATATGCGCGTTACAAAGTATTGAATGCATTCACCCTTCCCATTTTTGAAAAATATCCAATGCTTTGTAACACGCATATCAAGTGATTCAAGAAGGGGAACAGCTAATCCAATGATTATATTCCCTTTCCCTTCTTGAATAACCTAGTGTGCACTACAATGCATTTATCACTAAAGCAGTTCGAGATCAAACTTAAAAAACAATAAAAGAAAGATATTTTTTATTGCATCAACATTTTTAATTTATTTGGATTACAACTATCCTCAAAACATGAAGGTAAGAGTATACATTAACCAAAACGTGAAGGCAAGAGTACACATTTGCCGGGAAATGTACATACACATAATATTCACTTCACATATACCTAACTTTTTGGGAAATGTACACATTTTACGGTAGAAGTGTACATTTTCCAAGAGTGTACATTCGCCGTAACATATGTACGTATATTGGGGTGACATTCACTGAGACCTAAAAGATCTATTATGCCTTCTTATTTCTACTAAGTTACTGAGAAAAGTTTCAGAGACTATTATTATACTTTCTATTACAAATTACATAATCTCCGACATTATACCCACTGATGTGGAGCACTCTAATTAGCTCAAGTCTCTCTTATCATGAAGCAGTTCTCACCGAAGTTGTGGTACCTGATAAATCTCAGAAGAAAACCACTCGATCCTATTATCGTCTCTTTTCGACGATGAAGCGAATATTCTGCCTAGTGCAAATAATTCCAGACATAAAAATTGTTGGAAACCTTACTCACTATAACATGAAAGTAGATTTGAAAAAACCCTCGATGTTTTAAAATTTTGTTTATTCAAACGATAAAAAAATCAAGGTTATGATAATATGAGGAAATATAGCAGTCGAGTAAACGAGGACTGAAATACGATGTTTATGAAAATTTGGAATTAGGTTTATTTTTCCCTCCAGATCAAATCCTATAATATGCTTAATGAGCGCTAATTATTTTTAGGGGGTGAAACCACTCCTTATGTTTGGAAAAATTATTGTTTTATGGACTATGATTAATATTTGGTTTATCATATTTCAACCCCTAAAAACCACCCCTTATGCTTAAATGTTAGGAAACTGTAAAAAGGTGTCTTTTATGGACCAAAATCATACGTATACTTTGGCAAGTTTATCTGAAGCCGTGAAAGGAATGCAGTCGAAAACATTCGATATTGTCACGTTTAACTATGAAAAAGCCAAAGTGCTAAGTATGTAGTGATAATGGTTAGAAGAGAGACTTTTTATTATTAAAAATATTAACAATATAATTGAACGTTAATTCTTTAATGTGCTTGTTTCCTTGGATTTTTTCCATCAACATTATTTTTTCAATTTATGAATATTAAAAGGAACACTTTTCCAAATTTGTTATGGGCTTCTACAAGCTCTGGCAGCGTTGTACGAAAACCATAAGTACCACACTCTCCGAATTACATAATTGGTGATTTTTATCGAAAGGCCCGACTAGCTGACTTTTTATTGGCAAGCGCGTGCGTGTGTTCTTCCCTCTCACTTCCTCAATTGACTGATATTGATTTATCCAGTGGCGTTGGTATTGTCAGTTACTTTTGTTTTTTCAGTTTCACTTGGTAAAATAGGTACCGTACGCCATTTGTTTATGACAGATACCGCCATGTTTCCTCGCCCCTTATCGATGCCCCGTAGCTTTAGATTAACTTGCCAAACTATAAATATATAGAATAAATATTATGCTACTGTCTGACCAGTGAGTTATATTTTATTATCATAGTTCAACCCCCAAAAATCACACTTAATGAAAAATTACATTAAATGAAAAAAATCTAGAACTAAATATGTATGGACCACAATCATATGAAAATATATAGAATAAATATTATGTTACTATTAAGGGTTACGATCTCGGTGTCGATTTATATTTTGTGTACCATATTTCAAAAATAATTACAAAAAAATGTTTATACTCCGTCGATTGCAATAAGCCACATCTCAAAATTGTTGATGTTCACTTTTAGGAAGTGTCTATTCTAGTCAGTATATAAAGTATTATTCTATGCTTTAGTTAGGGCTGAAATTCGAGTGGTGAGCACGTGTCGCTTTGCGTTTAGACCGCATTATTTTGAATTGCAACGGGATTGACTAATCAGGTATGTGAGAATTTAAGTATTATTTACTGCAAATACATTATTGTTGATTTAAACCTAAGTATGAACTTGGTATATTTCGAGTTGTTACACTATTGTTCATTAACAAAACATCGATTTCAAGTAATATCTTGACTAACGACCTTCTTGTTGGTTTAGTAACCAGTTTTAGAGTTAATACAGTTTTGTTGAAGAATTTATGTTTACTAGTTTTTCGTGGTAATTCACAAAAATTTCGAAAATATATTTTTGTTACTAATAGTATTTAAAATCACACGTTCAAACTGTTGGGTTAAAGTCATAATAAAAATATTCCTCTATGATTTAAAAAATAATTTTGAGTTACTACATTATAGGTGACAAAAAATTTTTGGTTCACTTCATAAATACATTTTATTTGTAGTATGTGCGGTGGGAGGCTTCTAGTAGATAATATGGCGACCAAAACTACGTCCATCGATGAGAAGGACAAGGAAAACAACATAAACGAACAAAATAGTGAATCCAACCAAAGAAAATATTACATTTCACCTCTGCACAGTGATCAGAGTGATTTTGACGATTCGATCTGCGACTCTCATTTCTTTCTTGAGTCAACAGGAGTTTCCAGTTTACTGCAGAGTGCAGTCACGAGACAGCGAAGTAGTCTTTCTGCATGCAGCTCCAGTTCATCTAGACCTATCTATGTCCCGCATCAATATGCCACCTTAATTTACATAGGTAGCTTAAAAGACCGGGCAACCTTTTGCGTCGCGACCCCTGGTCGCTCAAACATAACCTGGCGTAAAGAACTAAAGTTCCAAAAACAGATATAAAAGATTTAGGTACTTTTTTCTTGTTTTGGTGTTGTTTAGGAAGGTATATTTTGTTATTTCTTTATTTAAATAAGTCCAGCATGTTTGTGTCACGTTTTTAAATATCGTTTTCAAATATTGTATAAGTAACTAAGTTTTTAGTAATTTTATTTGATAAATACATTATTCGTCTTTATTGGAACTTTAGTTCTTTACGTCAGGTTAGGTTTGAGCGACCGGGGGTCGCGATGCAAAAGATCTGACAGTTACGTTACGTTATGTTGCTTCGTTATGTGCCTTACTTGCGTGCGTGTGCTCTCTCTTGAGTTTCTCTCTCGTTTACGAAGCAGCGATTCATATGCTTCGGCCGGGAATCGAACCCGGGCCGCTCGCGTGGAAGGCGAGCATTCTATCACTGAACCACCGATGCTACATTAAAATTCTATGCAAAGCTGGTATTCGCAGTGCTGGTGATCCACTTGAATTTGTTCGGATAAATTTTTACTATTATTTCCATAATTTTTTTTTGCGCGATTGATCTTTTTTGTTTATTTACAGCATCGGTTGTCAGGACGGTAGGTTGTGTTAACTGGTTTCTAAGTTTAACTCGTCGGTAAGTGATTTACTTACCGTTCAGACGTCGAAAAGTAATAAATAGCATGAAAACAATTTCACAAAAATGCAAAATATATTTTAAACTGATCGAAAAGTATAAATGTCACTTTCGACATTTCGTTCATTTCGAAGAAATTTAAATTATTTTATTCGGAATTTATTTCAATACGATCGCGCAAAAAATGGTATAAGCATCCCCAACGTTAAGGGTAATTACAACGTTTGCATGTAGATTCCTCTCGTAAAATTGGACAAAATGATTTGAGGATTAAGGGGTCTAGCACATTTACTTTTCGAAATACAGGGTGTTGAAATTTTGAAAACTTGAATGTTTTAATTGGATAACTTTAAAATGGATGGATAAATTGATTTGACATTTGGCAGCTTGTTTTTAAATGTAAAAGGGCATATTTTGATAGAAATAGTAATTTGTGCAACTAGTGTGGATATAATGGCCATATCGCACGAGTGCTCAATCGTTCAAGTGCGATATGGACAATCCACACGAGTCGAACAGCATATTTTTTCTACGACCCACTTCAGAAAAAATCTAGAAAATAAAAATTTCTATAAACTGTAATATAACTTCAAATTAAAAATGTAACAATTCAATTTTATGTTTCCACTAATTTTTTTGTGGTAAGCGTACAGTTCTTGAATGTCCAATTTTGTCGTTATTAATATCATGCAGAATAATTATTCAAAAATAAAATTAACAATAAAAAAACTTATTCACGGGGAATCGAACCAGGTATACCGCGTGAGAGTCTGGTTTGTTTAATACTCGACCACCGAGGAATATGCAAATTGTTTATCTATAACGTCAGATGTATTACATAATTTTTGCTTAAAAGGAACTAAAGTTCCTACCGTGTGTCCCGCGACACGTTCTACCTTTTTATATGGCTTTATTTACATCCTAAGCCTAAAATAATAATGTGCTATAATGTGAAATTATTTAACAGCTCAAAAAATTCACCGAAATCACACAAAAACAAATCAAACAAAGTAAATTGTGGTGAGTCAAAATATTTCACTTATAACTACACAACTAAAAATAATTCATAATTTTCAAAAATTTGCTCGGAGAATACGGTATTAACTCAAAAATTGGAAATTTCTTGATAACCTGTAATCTTTGAAACAATCCATAAATACAGAAATACCTACCTTAATTTTATCAATAATCTTATTACAGTGTTCACTTTTTTATTATCTTTAACAAAAAGCGAGTAATCAGTTTTCTGTGATTTCTGAAAATAGTCTAATTTTGAGTTGATACACTGTTGTATACTGTATTTGAAAATCAAGAGAGAGTAAATTCCCAGAAATGTTTTGCAGTTATCAGTGTTAAAGGCAGTAAACCATAGACGTGCGTTTTCAAAATTAAATTAATATGGAAATAGAAATATTTAATTTGTTTTAGTTATTTATACCTAGATTACCAATTTTAGATAGATAAACATAATTCGTAAGTAGTAATTTAATTTGGGTAAAATGAAGAAAAAGTCAATATTATTTTAGGCATTTTGTTTTAGGCATATGTTTATTTACAAAATATGTATATAATATGTACAGATAATTACAATTATTTATAAATTAATATGAGGAGCTAAAAAAACAATTAAGTAGGTATATGAGAAAAAAAAACCAACCGCAAGGATAAAATTAGACGAGCAACATGCAAAAAATACGACAATATTAAATCTTAAAAAATAAAAATCTAAAAATAAAATTAAAGTACATAAATTAATAATTTTAAAGTTATGGTTCCTCGCACTCTGTGTCAGAAGATTCACCATCTGATTCTAGAGAAATTACAATGGGCTCTATAGTAATATCAATTATGTTATCTAGCTCCCACATTTTTTTTTCTATTTCTGTAACGTGTCTAATACATTTTTGCCAATTTTCACTTGTTACTTCAGATATTGCCTTATTGAAGAGATTTTTAACATCTGATAATTTAAAAGTAGTGTTATTTCTGGCAACATAACCTTTAACTTGAGCCCATATCAATTCTATCGGATTCAGGTCACAATGGTAGGGTGGTAAACGAAGGATTTCAATTTCTCGTTTTTTGGCTATCTCCTCAATATTATATTTTTTATAATTTTGCTTATGTTTTTTAGCAATAGTTAACAATTCTGCCCTCAGCATTGTATTGTCAAAGGCTAAATTTTTAGAAGATAACCATTTTGCAATTTCATCCTTTTTCCATTTAGTGGTTGGTAAAGGTTCAAGTAATCTGGAGTGGTAACTTGCATTGTCCATTACAATAACCGATCCTTTTGGTATTAATTGAATCATCTGTTCAAAATATTCCTCAAACACGTCTCCATTCATTTCTTCGTGATAATCAACGGTTTTTTTTTATTCAAATAAGAGTAAACCATTCTCAAGAAAACCGTTTGTACTGCCTATATGACAAATAATTAATCTTTTTCCTTTTCCTATAGGTTCCTTAAAACCAGTAGTATATCCTTCTAGAAAAGCTTGATGGGATGATTTTATATTTTTGTCTTTCCAAACTCTTCCTACACAATGTCCTTCATTAACCCATGTTTCATCTAAATAATAAATGTTTTTATTTTGAGCTTTAACTTGTTGTATTCTTCTGAGGTACTGTCTTCTCCAACATATAATTTCTTCAGAATCAATTAGCATTGAGTGTCTGCCCATTTTTTCAAATTTAAAGTTTAACTCATGTAACATTTTCCATAGTTTATCCCGGCTTATTCTGGGTAAATCAACATCATTCGTAATGGCTTGCAAAACTTTATCTAAAGTTGGTATTTGTTTGTTTATAAAAAATGAGTGAACAAGCTTACGAATAGCATTTTTAAAAAACTCGTCCACGTTGACTTTTAATAGTTTTGGTCTACCTGGTTTCGGCTTTGGTGAGGTTACTCCACCTGATTTTTCCTCCTTTAGAACTCTATATATTGTAGATTTTCCATATCCCATTGCCTTAGATGTTGTTTCAACTACACTGTCAATAGTGTTTGAGGGATTTTGATGTTTAAAATAGTGGTACACATTCACTACAGCACTCTTTTCATTGAGCGATAAATGGTCTAGTTTTAATTTTTTCACTGGCGTATACTCACAAACTGCTTCCATTTTTAGTCACTACTATTTGTCACGTTTATCGAAAATCAAATAACTGCATTTCTAGAAACTTAAGCACTATTTAAGTCAAAATATCTGTCATTAGAAGCTGTTGCCATTCGGAGGTCGTTAAATAACAATTATCCCTTTCTAATCTGGTTACGCCTATGACGCACGTTAATCCTCTTAGGCCTACTGTAGTAACAATGAAAGATCATAAAATAATGTGATAGTCCAAGAAATTTAATAAATTTTGTATTGAAATTAACAAAAACAATTTAGAATGCATTACAAATATTGAAGTTTTACCGCACTTTACCGTACTGTACTATAGTTTTGCATACCGAATTAGTTTTTATTCTGGGAATTTACTCTCTCTTGATTTTCAAATACAGTATAATAGCAGTGCGATAAGTATATCACTTTTTCATCCTTGGACCTATTATTGCACGCGGCAGCATTGACCGCTCCCGGACTAATATAAAAAATTCCAGACATTAACATTTCTTTGTTTTATTATTGTTTATTTTATCTTTTTGCTCTGTACATCATTGTATTAAATTTAATTACTACAACGTTGGTCTTTTTCTGTTTTTCAATACAAAAGGTGATAGCGTCACTATTTCTTTATTTGATCTTTCAACATACACTTTTATCAGTGTTAATGAAAATGATAGTCATGTTATCTAATTCAAAAGTTTTCTTTACCTTACAGACATGCTGAGCCTTTTCAAAATTATTTACTCAATTTTATTTCTTAACTATCGTGTTGCTGTTAAGCACTTATATTGTTTCTTTCTGTTTCTCATTAAAATACATGAAAAAAACGATTAATTTTTGTGTTTTTTTCGATAATATTCAAAAATATATAAACAGGTTGATTATTGTTAAATTTTTCCCTCTTCAGGTATTATACGATACATTTTTTCGAGATTTTATTTAGGTAATTCAACTTTACCATTTGAATGTTATCAATATAATATCAATACAATATCAATCAAATGTTGAGTTACTTCAAATGAAATATCAAAAAATGGATCATAAATGACATTTTACAATAAAAGTAAAATTACAAAAGTTTTGAAAATGCCGCAAAAAACTGGCAAATAACAGAAATCTTCTTTTTCGGCTGTTAGCGGAGATCACAAGCACGTCAAACGTGTTAGAGTTATTGCTCAGGTTGTCAAAGTGTCTCCCCAGGAACAAATAATTCACCACATGAAGCGCTACGGGTCAGATGCCCATCTATAAGTAGGTAATATATGACTAAGCCTATGGCGAGAAGCGTTTACTACACTACCTCTGCTGGAGGTGGTCAGTTATGCGATTGACCCCAAGTTTGTGTTTAACAACCCTACAAAATACAAATAAAACAGAACACGGAGTCACATGCTACAAATGCGCATATACAGAGACGGCTCAAAAACCAAAGAAGCCTAATGATGTGGATTCTACTCACTAAGCTTAAGAATTAAGAGGGGAATGGGGAAAATACCAGCGTGGTTCAAACAGAACTGGCCAATATCTCAATTACCAGAAAAGAACTAACCAGGAATCAAAAACATAATAATCTGCACGGACAGCAGACAAGCTCTATTAAAGCGGCTACACACACGCATGCCGCAGGGGCGATCTAGGGTGCAGGGTGGTAGGGGCAATCTAGGAGGCGTCTCTACACACGTACCTGCCGCCGCCGCCTGCCGTTCAGTGCGACAGTTGACGTGCTGAGAGCAGATTACACTTGAGTCGTGAAGATGGTGCCAACACTTTCGAAAAATCAAAAGATCGGCATTGCCTTGGCTGAGTCCGTAGAGCTACCGCAGAAAAAAAGAAAAAGGAAATTCTGGGTGAAGAATTGGTTGAAGAAACGGAAAGAATTGTGTCACATGAACGTTATGCGAGAATTGGAAGTTGATGTCCCATGTCCCTGTTGAAATAATGTTTGTTTTTTTTATCCCACATGTGGGGCCGGACTTTAAAGACTTCTATAACCCGCGTCCAAACATCACGCTCTTGGTTGTTGTTTTCTATGATGACTATATTCGATCTACCTCAGCAAGCTGCACAATAAAAACAAACATCCAACGTCTTTCTCTACAGAACTGGGTCGAAATTGGCCCGATCACGCTACACACGCGACTTGTGGCAGGGCGGCTGGACCCGATCTAGGAAGCAGGAAGGTCCGGCGCACCCTGCCAAGGAGGCGATCTAGGAAATCGCCCCTGCTTACCTACACACGTTACAATCAAGGAGGCGATTTAGGGTCACCCCCACTCTTACACCCTA
>CAJUYG010000745.1:107822-117891 GCA_910591675.1 Galerucella calmariensis
TTACAATCAAGGAGGCGATTTAGGGTCACCCCCACTCTTACACCCTAGATCGCCCCTGCGGCAGGCGTGTGTGTAGCCGCTTTTAGCCTCGAACAGACAACGTGCAGCCCTTAGAGTGCTATCAAGATTTAGCTATCAGTAATAATAGATAATATTATAAAGAGATGTGTTAAAGGGCACGACAAGAGTAAAGGTAACCGCATTGCCGATCCTTTAGCTAGGGAAGCGGCTGGATCAAAAAACTTGTAGGACCTGGGACCTGGTCCTGAGAAGCTGGCGTCGAAGGAATACTTGGCGATAACCAGAAAAAACTTACGCTCAACAGTAGTATTTCTGACTGGTCACTGTCATTTAATGAAATACCTTCATACAATGGGTCTAGTTGACACACACCTATGCAGGATGTGTGAACAGGAAGACGAAACTATCAATCATGTCCTATGCGAGTTCCAGGAGATATCGTCAATGAGACAGTGTGAGTCTTGGCGTTCACCTGCCGATATACACAAAATATCTACAAGACAAGTGACCTGTCTACCTTCCTAGAAAGGACAGGATGGATGATGACCTAGGAAGACAACTCCTTGGGAGGATGTATAAAAAGAATCACACGTAGCCCAAGTGCTGTGGGCCTACACTCATCCTCCGCACTCTACAAATACAGATATATATCAGATATATATCTACATACGTCATTTTTGTTACCGCTATTACCTATGTAAAGGCACGTTTTAACATATCTTAAATTAATAGTTTCAACAGGCTATTTTTAAGGTAACCTTTAAGGCTTTAACGGAAATATGATTAGCGAATACCATTTTCATTTTAGCACCTGTTAGGCATCTAAATTTTAGGAGGTGATACAGAACAGGGTATCTTTTGATGTTTATCTAGGGGGATCGATATAGACCACTCACTTACAACATCTCGCCAAGTTTCGTTTCGATACCTACACAAAAAAAGTTTGAAATTTGGTTACATTCAATTTACATACAATGTAAAAATAAAAACCCATATACAGTTCTGCATAATCGGTAGAAAAATAATCGATAATACTAACGGCAACACTGACAGAATATAATATCCGGCATTCAACCTATCATGGAGGTAAAGTTCATTGTCCTTTTCGATGTATGAATGAATCATAGTGTTGCGACTAATATTATAATTAGTGGATTATTTAAGGAAAAAAGTGTAGGTATTCGTATTTAAAAGAAACTAAGAGTGTAAAAGATTGTATTGAAAAAAAAATCGGAATTCTACAAAGCAACGGATTAGTTGATATTATTATTTAAAAAGAAGTTCATTTCTGTGGTTGTATTTCACATTTCCGACTCGATAAAAATCTGGTTTAAAGGAAACCAAATCAAGATTTTTTTATTGGTAACGTATGCTTTGTATAGCACAAAGTATTGAGTTCATATAATATCCTTTTTGGTGTGCGTCATCGATTGTCATTCCAACACATTACGTTTGAAGAAATGGAAAAAACGTTAACGCTAATCTTTGACTTGAAAAAATTTATTAGTTAATGTATAGATTACGCGCAAGCGCGACCTATCAACCAGAAGAAATTACACCATTCTAAATAGGATGTAGACGTACCTTTTGTAGCGGCAATGTGTCTTACGTCTTTTTCTGATGTACCACTGACAGTTCTCGTCAGGTCTTTACTTTGTTGTTTACGGTCAATTATTATTTATTAAAAGTGAATATTAATCTTATTGTTATATTTATTTAAATAATACAAAAATATGCCTTGATACACGGAAAAACATCAGCATTTTGAAAGTATTTCCAGTTAGAAAAAGAAGCTGGTAATTATTAATTTCATAGCCTTTCAGAATTTGACAAAATACGATCCTAATGATTTTATTTATCAAATTCAAGGTTAGCTATACCTACCTATGTCAAAATAGCAAATAAAATAAACGTCATACCCAAAACCCGGATATACGTCACAAACTATGACGCACACCAAGAAGGCTATTATATGAACTATACAAAAATATTTTTTTTTACTTCCGTCACTAAAACCGCATCTAAAAAAACACTAGTGTTTAAAGTGTGAAAAGTCACAACTCGTTTACCTTTTGTTTTTTCTAAACTTCAAATAAGTGTATCTTTTGTAATTTATGTTTAATATTCCGAGATAATTTTGTAGTTCTGTGTCATTTAAAATTTTTCAATGAAACGTCAGTCATTGTCTGTCAACTCGTGAATATAATTAATGGTATATTAAGTACCAAGTGTCAAAAACGTTTCTTTAGTCACGAGTTTCCTGAGGCAGGAGTGGAGCGATGCGGCACGAGTGCCTTATGAAACGAGTGACTGAAGATGTTTTTGAAATTAGGTGCTTTCTACGCTTGCAAAAAATAATTATATTACATTATTTTAATTATATTGACAAGATGACAGACAATTACTGATGTGTCATTGGAAAATCAAATGACGCAGAACTACAAAATTATCACGGAATATAAAAAATAAATTACACAGGATACACTTGATGTGGCGTTTAAGAAACAAAAAATAAACGAGATTTGACTTTTCGGACTTTACGCACTAGTGTTCAAAGGGACGTTTTGTGAATGTCAAACCCAAGTTTTAGATGCGGTTTTAGTGACGAAAGTAGAAAATAGTCATTTACGTAATTAGTGGGATGTGGACATTATTAACGCTCGCATGTGAATTTTGCATTCACATAAGTGCGTTAATAATTCCTATACCACGAGTTACGTACAAAATTTTATCTACAACTGATTGTTAGTACCTATTAACAGTAAGTATATCATAAAATTTTATGGAAAAAAATATTGTATTGTTAATAATAATAATTGACTGCAAACATAAGGCACTGTATATCATATTTTGTGACAAATTGAAAGCATTCCTTCGACATCAGGAAATATATCAAGAAAATATAAGTAATCATTCTAGTATAGCGCTGAGCATCTGGAATTACTTTAAGTATATACTTGTAAATAGTGCAGTAAATATAGTTAATAATATGTACCCTAACCTAAACTACATAATATAAAATAAATATTTAATTCTGGTATTAATATTTTTCTTCATTCTCATTATCGCACTAGTGCGGTAATATACGTCAATATGACACTAAAAATAGTGTCAAATCGTACCCGTTATATGACAGTTGTAGATAAAATAATATAATATAATCATGTTGTCTTTTCCTGCGGACGTAGAAAAAGTGTAGTAAGCACCTAGTGTCAAAAACATCTTTAGTCACTCGTTTCAGTCAATCAGAAAACTCGTGACTAAGTAACGTTTTTTACACTTTGTAGGTACTCACTACTATTTTTTCTATTTTTTGCATTTAGGTTCATATAGATGAGAGACTTATTGTAAAAGTAAATTCCAATCTCGTTCGATTTCAGATGAAAATTTGTGGCTTCCAGCATGTACGCAAAATGATGAGTTAGCAATATGGTATCGCTAATGTTTTTCAAGGAAATTCTTCACAGATTTTATATATTTTTTAATATATGTATCCCATCTCAAGGATTTTGTTTCATCTCTAAAAAGTCTACAGAATTGGGTCTTGCCTGAATGGGCACATCAAAAGCCCAAACTTGTGGAGAAGGAAAAATGTAAATTCTGTATAAAAAGCACCTGAAAGGCTACTGCATAGAAGAAACTTGCCTATGAGGTATATAACTTAAGGAACTACTAGTCTCTTATACTCTTCTCAAGAACTGAGTAGAAGAAGACGACACAATAGATATTTTACCACAAAAAAGATACAATACAATAGACTTAACACTCTAAATGTTCATGCATATATATCTCAAATGTGTTTAGAATCCAAAACAAAACGGTTCAATAAAACCACAATGTAATTTATTTGACCCAAGTAGGATCAACCAACTTGCTGATTATTAGTTATGGTAAGATATTACCATCATCAGGCTGTAAAATAGAAATATGGTAGTTATAACATACAAAATAGAAGTATATCATAAATTTGTGAAATTAAAAAACACAAATTAAACTGTGGCATGAGAAAAGAAAAGGATCAAATGCTAAATGCTTTAGTTTCCTCATGAGAAAACTGTAGGTACCTTATAAAAGTTCCTAATGAAATATGGTGATATTAAAAAGGTAGGTAATTGGATTCTGATCCAAGAAGAAAATTCTTCCTACAATCATTTTTAAGGGGGGAATTATATCATTGAAACTTTTGTATCGAACAGAGAAAAAAATTTAATTATAAGAGGTACAAATTCAATGACAAAACACCACAAAATAAAAATAATCTCCACTTTGAGAGATTTTTCAAAAGCCAAAAAAACTTTTTTGAAAATGAAACTTTCAACAGCCCCCTCCCAAATACTGGGACTCGTAAATATATAGTAAGAATGTGAGTTCTGCAAAAAAATCTAGTTTCACTACCAGATTTATTCAAATGAATAATATAGGTAATGTTGTATATGAGTGGAAGGAAATATCACTTTATATGTTTCAATACTGATATAATTACAATGTAGAGAATGTTCTGTTGCCATAGTGATTAATTTGTATGTTACTGATTATATTGACCTCATCAATTCAAATATATAACTTAAATAAAAGGTCAATACCAAATGACAATATAACAACAAGCTAAGTCCCTATGTATTTAAATCATTCAAGGTTTTGATTTAGGAATATTGAACATATTATTATATTATTAGGTACTATTAATTCCATCACCAGCTTTTAATTGTATAGTCTGTATTCTATATGACCAAGGATGATTTTTTAGATAATTTAATAACCCCACAAGAATCTGTCAGAAGAAATTTTTTCTCAAATTTTTTAAAATAGAAAAAAGCTCTAAGCCATAAATTTGATACAAAGTAGGTTAGTTTTATTGCCTCACCCGGGCTTACCCTAATAATTAATTTCAAGGTTTTCAATGATCCACTCTACCTATATGACAATGTAGATATATGAATCAATGTTTAATACATTTGTTGTTGAGATATCTGTACTTATTTATATAAAGTATTTAAATAATAATAAACAATATCTGTTAAATTTAGATTAACCATACCACAGAAATAATCAACATCCATTTAATATGAATGTAACAATATTAGTTTTACTGATAAACAATTAATGATTTTTCTACAAAATCGTCTTACTACAGTATAGGTTTCTTTATTTATTGAATTCCAGTTTCAGTCTTATACAATTTACAGGATTATAAAATTGCTTATTAGAGTTAACATGAAAAATACATATAGGTATACTAGGCCAAGAAAAAAGTCCATTCAATCATAATTTTGGGTGGAAATTTTAAATTTTGTTATTTAAAATAATTTACTTTCAAGTTTCTACAAACAAAACATACATGTGACTATGTTTCAGTCCCCTAGAACGGGGAAAGTGAGATAAGTATATTTCCAAAACCGAGACTAGTGAAAAGAAGATGTTCCTAGCTGTCTATGTGGATCCTATTTTACTGAAGGACTGACTACGTGAATAAATACATTGAAGACATGACATATAATAATAATAATAATAATATAATAATAATAATAATAATAATCACCAGCACCATTATATAATGAGAAATTGACAATCAAACATCAGACCTCCAAGTCCCGATATGTATACAGGAGCTGGAGGCTATGACTTCAGAAATCGATTAACTGTTGTATAATGGTGCTGATGATAAAAATATTTTACATGTTTTCAATATATATTTTTACTTGGAATACGATGAACATGAAACTATTGATTTTATTATAGGATAGGAAAAGCTGTACGAGCAAAAAACCTAGCAAAAAACTAGACTTATTTTAAGTGGTTTATTATTTTTTTGAGGTGGTTCCACCACTTTCCACAATTTTTAAAATATTTTTTGAGTAAAAATACACAACATACTCATATTTTTTCCAGAGATAAGTAAGTCATTGTTTAAAAATAAATTTGAAATTTTCAAACGTTTTCAAAAATTTCAATTTGGCGCCAAAAAAATTTCGGCTAGTTTTTTGTAGCGCTATGGTTGTTAAAAATTTCATTATCTTAAAAACTGATGAAGATATAGTTAAAAAATCGAAAAACACAAAATGTTGCTTCACGGTCGTTCACGGTGGTCTGGGGGTCTGAAAATTTGGGAAAAGGGGTTTTTATCCATGCCAAACAGAATGCCTTTGTTACCATCTCAAATGAGTCAGGAGCAGATTTGACCTTCTTATCAAGCTAGACTCTTTAATTTTAATTATAGAGGTAGATAATTTAAATTCTAATATTTTGTTTTATTTATTATTTTATTTCATTACTGATGTTATATAATATAATAAATAGTTCGTCCATTTTTTATTATTTTATTTTAAATCCACCCACTTTTAATCTAATTTTGTATAAAATGGTATGAGCGAGGGTATGAGGTTTAAATGGATAAATAGGGTGATGTTTATTTTGCAGGATATTTAGAAAAATCCAAGAGTGAGTAAAACTGGATACTTATATGTAATAGATATAAAATTTCACATTGTGAATGATGAACTCAGTCAAAGATGATAAAACATTGAATATTGTCCTTCCCAAGATGAACTGGCTGGCATACTGAAAAAGACTCTAGCTTTTGAGGTACTGAAATCAACACTCATGTTGTGCCTGATTTTGTATGCTCTGTATTCACTTACACCACGTTATGTTTGTAATTTAAATAATTTTCATAGTAATGTTTCATGTTAAATGTTTGGAAAAGTTTCACGTATGTTTTTTTTATTTCATAAACAATAATTTTTTTATATTGTATTGTATTTCTCTAATTACAACATTCATACTGTATTCCAACAGCATATAATTCTTAAATTAATGTTTGCAAAATATTCATGTTTTCATGTACTTCTGTAATCAGTGTAATCACAATTAAATCTCTGCTAGGGGAGTGTGTTAGCATATTGGAAGTAGTGTATAACATCAACCTAATTGTCATTATTCATCCCTTGACACTACAGAAGTTTACCTAATAAAAGTTATAACACTTCAACAAAAGTCTGTCATTTTAAAAAAAGCAGAAAATGCATGTGTTTCTATTTCTTCAATCAAAATATTTAAAACTCTCCTGTAAAAGGCTAAATGTACACCATACAAACAAAATTGCGAGCAAAATTGTAAAAGATCACAGGACTAAAATTGTGCATTTAGAAATTTTGATTTTGGTGATGTAATTTCAATCAATACAAACATTAACATAGGTATTATGGGAAACTGCAAAAAAATGTCAATGTCTTTAATGACTGGTGCAACTTAAATTTAATGGAAATCAATATCAGTAAATGAAGCACCGAGTGAAGCACCCTTAGTATTTTTAAAAATATTAGGAATATTTTATTTACTTATTCTATCAATGCTACTGATTTGAGTAGCATCATAACATTTGTGATCTTCATGTATATTAGATCCTAAGCTTATTTTTCACCTCTGGCATGATACGACCAACATGAAGGTAAAAATATTTTTTCATTTTGGTAAGGACTTTAGTGGATTGAAATTGGTGGAGTATATTTCCTTGGATATTACTTTTTCAAATAAAATTTAGAGCTGTTTGATATTAATTAATATTTCACTAAACTTCAATATTTTCTTGAAATTATAATTTATTATTCATAGCCTCCAGCATGTTTTTTGGATTTTGAATTCCATTAATAGGTAGGTATATGAACATAACAATTTTTCCAAAGTACAATTTAATTGACAAAAGTAATTAGATTTTATCTAGTATTTTTATGTAGTACTTTTTGAAGCTAACTAAAACATTTCAACTTAATGTTTTAATCCAAAATACTGCTAGTTCCTCTTTTACCAACAATATAAATATTTTTCAAATCCCATGTTTGTTTGTTTACCTGCAGACTAGTCGACCTTGCCCGAAATCGTTTAAAATCCAAAATAAATAAAAATGTGAGCAACAAGTAGGTACAAATACAAAATGTTTTGGCAAATGCAGAATTTAACCAGTAACATTGCGCATGATGCAGGTATTCGCACAAAAAAAATTAAACAAAAATAGAAATGGTATAATACGTACCATTTAGTCCTGAGACCACTGATAGTCCAAAATAAAGAAATAAACAACTCACAATAATTAATGTTTGGCACTTATACCACTTCGCCATATTTAATGTTTATCACTATTTTATTTATGTACCAGGCAATAACAGTAATAAATCCAAAGTCGACACTGAAAAAATACCTCTTGACACCTTGGTTACTTAAATCTTAACTCAACTAGCTTCTGCTAGTCTAAAACTTTGTAATATAACAGAAAGACTACTGGGTTGAGCTGTGGCTGCTTCTACACTTGTAAAAAAATGGCAAGGCTACGAGGCATGTCAATCTTAAACAACAGTGGGGCGGAATAAAGTTTTATAAGTAGTTTAAAGCATTCTAAGCGTCATTAACCAAATTCAAACCAATTCATTGCACATTAGAATGGTAATGTACTCAAGACTTAAGATAATCATAGTCTAGTTTGATTCTTCTTTTTTGAAAGGACAACTTTTCTTAAGTAAGTAAGCTACTATTGCAATCCAAATTTAAAGTAGAATAAAACATAAAAAAGATTGTGGTCCAATTTCCCAAAATGGATAACGAGAAGAATACAAATTTTTAAGCCTTAACACTGTCACTCCGGTATTGGCAGAATTTTTAATATTTGTTGCCTCTGACAGTGTACCTTGTATGTCGTTGCTTTTACTTATTTTATCATGGAGAAGTCCACATGTTTCATGTGTATGTTTATTAGTCAATGTGTTTAACTAACAGCCGGTTTTTCAATGCAGGGCACTTGTCTGTGACAACACATAATAGATATCTTCTTGTCCACTACCTTTTGAAAACCAAGTGCATCTTGTCTCTGGCAGCGCTGAACAAATTACCCCCTGGGATATTACCCAAGTTCGGAGAAAAAAGAAGAATAAAAACTAAGACAGCTCCAAGGATGTTAGTTGAGACAGCTCGACAGCTGTAGAGCTGTAGCTCATGTATTTATAGGTTATTGTTATTGTGATTGTTATTAGCAGCACAGGTTATTAGTTATTATTGGTTATCACCGAATTGCTCATCCCCTGTCCTAGGTTATATATATATTTGGGTTACGAAATACGAAACTTACCGTACATTCATGCAATTTTAAAAGAACATTGAAATCAATAATTGTTAAATTTATGGAAGTTACTAACAATATTTTCAAATCCATATAATGGAAACATCTACACAAATTATGTCAAGTCAAATGGAAGAATTTGTATACCTTCTTAATAATATAGGAGAATCGGTAAGTCTAAATCAGCCAATTTTGTTATGGAAGTTGTAAAAATAGGAAATTTGATTCAACTTTCCAGTCGCTAGAGGATTTTATTTTGGTAGTGGGTACTTTAGTCGCCTTTATCGCATTTATACTCTGGTGCTGCTTTCCGGTGACTCCCAAAGAAGCTGTTTTGCCCGTTTTACAGCAACTAGACAGAAATGGAATGGAAGAAATCGCATACAATCAGCTAGCAGTGGGGTAACTTTGAAATATCAATATCTAAAAGCATACAGAATTGTAATTTTGTTGTAGAATTTGAATCATTTGATTTCCCATGAAGTACGAAAATGAATTACAGTCGATGAAGCATGACAATAATATATTGAATGTGGAATTCTATAGAAAACTGTCAAGATTTTCAATTTATGTTGAGTACCTAGATAGGGTAAATAATAATACATTACCTTCACCAATTATAATGTGACTATAAAGAAGATATTTCTTAAATGCCATCATCAAATGTATTCACATATCATGTACAGTGATTTATAGGAAATAATTTTACTTGCAAGATGACAGACTGAAATGTTCTGGAACTAGAAGAGTACAAACTAAAACTTCTATGTTGGGAATGAGTGTCAAATATTTTTAAATAAGCTCTTACAATAAGTTGTTTTTCTATGTGCAATATGAATCAATAGATCTTGTAGATCCCAGTGAATGTCATCCCAATACACATATTTACAAATGATATATGTCTTGCATCGGAAGTTGTCCTGTATCTTTATCCAGTTTAGT
>CAJUYG010000745.1:122891-137733 GCA_910591675.1 Galerucella calmariensis
ATGATAAATCATAAGAAAACCTGGATAAAAACTTATGATGCTATCCTTTTAACGCAGGTTGATTATTGGAAATTTCTCTTTCTAACATTGGTAACCAAATTCGGCTGAAATACTAGCTACACATTTATCTGCATTTAGTTGCACTTTCTTTGATTTTTCGTCTTTTATTATTGGGCTCTCTCAATATTATTTTTGTCGAATCCCATTGAATTTTATGCCCCTCTTCCCAAGCATGTTTACAAATACCTGACTTAAAGAACTCTCTATCTTTGATGTATTTCTTATGTTCACTTTTATTCGGACTTTCAATGGTCTAGATGTTTCACCTAAATAGAATTTGTCGCATTCACAAGATATCTGATATATGCAATTTTTTGAAGATTGTTCTTCATTTTTTGGTTTCGTTTTTGTTGAGATGGATCTCAAAGTATTGTTAGATTTAAAGCTGGTTCGAATATTAAATTGATTACCAATTTTCTTAATTCTTTCTGACAAACCCCTAACATGTATTGTCAAGTTTTTAAAAATTATGTTATCTGAATTATTAATATTATTGTTATTATTATGGGGTATTAACAATGAGCCCTTCTCTATATTCTTAATTTCGATATTTACAAATTCTACCGGGTAATTATTGGCATTTAAAACATTTTTTAGCAGAGTTTTCTCCTTTGTGAAATGATTATAATTAGAACAAATGATTCTGGCCCTATCGTATAAAGATTTTACTACCCCTTTTTTAACGCTTATAGCATGATTTGATTCAAAATTCAAATACCTATTAGTGTGTGTTGGCTTACGATAAACACTTGTTTCATACCCTGTAGGTGTTTTATTGATTAGAATATCCAAAAATGGTAAAAAATTGTTATTTTCAATTTCAAATTTTATAGATTTTTCTCCTTCATTTATATTTATTAAAAAATCATTCAGAGATACTAAGTCATAAGGCCATATTGCAAAAATGTCGTCTACATATCTCCACCAGACAATTGGTTTTAATTTTTGATTTTCACTATGTTCGCTTCAAAATGTTCCATGTAAATATTTGATAGAATTGGTGAGAGGCAATAATAAAAGACGAAAAATCAAAGAAAGTGCTTTAATACAACTAAATGCAGATAAATGTGTAGCTAGTATTTCAGCCGAATGTAGTCAAATTTGGTTACCAATGTTAGAAAGAGAAATTTCCAGTAATCAATTACCTGCGTTATCAGGATAGCATCATAAGTTTTTATCCAGGTTTTCTTATGATTTATCATTGGAATAGTTGTTAATCGATACACACCTCAATACACAAAATCACCAAACTGAGTTATACATTTTTGATAACAAAAATGATCATACACAAAAAAGTAACAACAAACGCGTTTTATTAAGAACATATCCAAAATAAGCTAAAAAAAGCGCTATCCCAATAAAAACCGTTCCTGGAACGTGCACTTCACTGGATTCCATTTCTAGCAGACTATCATATCGTTAGAATGTCATAAAATAATAGTATATTACGTAACGTGTGTGGTAAGAAACATTTTACGCACGAATGGAAAAGTTGCGGGAACGCTACCGAAACTTCGAAATAAAAAATAAAAAACATTATTGTGGTTTGATTCCTAAAAGAATAAGAGAAAAAAGAATAAGTAATGCCACAAGGAACTTACAGAAGACATTTTCTTATCATTTCTTCGCTTACAATTGCCCTAGCTTTGTTAATTCCTTCAGCTTCTCTCAAAGAAATTTCTGGATTCCGTCTTATAAAATTTTTGTACCGTTTCTGGTGGGGGATTCCATCTTTAAATGGTACTTTTCCAGAATCTTTTGCTATCTTCGATACAGTATTGAAGAGCGTTTCTTTATTAACGAGAAAGCCACACTTCACCATGTTAATCACCCATTCTTTAACACGGTTCTCACCATCCACTGTAAGTAGTGGAGGTGGACCAGGCTTTCGTAAGTGATCAGGAACTCGACCGGGTTTTCGGGATATTGAAAGTTCTGCATTCCTTTCTTATACCCATTTTATTTTCCCGGATTTCATTGTTGGAATCCGCTTAAGTTTTAATTTCAATTATATTCCTGCGAGGTTGACAACCCAAACAACAAGCTTTTGTAGTCGTGGTGGTTATTTTATGCTCGCGTTTAATTAGAGATTTACAACAATTTTACGATTCATTCCATCGACAGCACTTAATTGAACACGAGTCAGCTTTGATAATTTTTATTTTTACCTGTGAGTTCTTTGCGTTATAAAAAATAGACTGCAAGTGATGGAACTTGAAGCTGCGTTGGAGAGAGCTCTCTGAGGGGTGTGTCGACGAGATATCTGCTGAGGTGAGTAAATCTCTATTCGTTTACCGGTCCTTTTTTTGTATAATCGCTAATTTGGCAACTTCTAAACTGAAACCCGATTTCAAACAGGTTTTTTGGATAAATTGTACAGTCCTAAAACTTAACTCTCTTCATAAGAGCTCTCGAAGAAGAGATCCATAACATCGGATCGTACATTCATATAAAGCCTTTTTCAGGTCTTCTTCTGAGTACCTAAGTATGGAGTACCTTTCGCACTTGCTCTTTTTGTATTTTTACCTTCCTTGATTTTTTTATAATTCCTTCTTTTGCTTGTATTCATCCTTCCTTTCGAGACTTTTCAAGTGTTGTGAGAGTCACTAAAAAGTTTTAAAAAATCACTTTTTATCCCTTTATGTATGATATCCGAGAACGGAAATGGACTAATCTGGTTTTCGACCATCACTTTTCATAAATTTTTATAATAAACTTTTTTTAATTAATCAGTTGTAAATGGTGGTCGCAAACCAAAAACGAGAATCTATTCGGCTATTTATGAATAATAGATATAAAATTTTCGTATACAAGAACTTCACTAATATATATTTCTTAAACGAATATAACATGTTTGTGAACTAGCTCTCGACCAAGGCGGTGGGAAACTGAAAATCATCAGTTTTTAAATTCTGTTTCTCGGCCATCAAATATTGACAAGAAGAAAATAGCTGAGTGCGTTTTTTTCATAGTAATTACAAAACTTGACTCTTCCTTAACCCAATAAGTCCCGTTTCAGATGGACGCGTATGGTACGCGTGCGTATTAAAGGTTACGCGTATGTGTACGCGTGGTTTTACTTTCACATGGAGCGTACAGTCGTTGGCAGACAGTAGTAACAAAAGAAACATGCAAGGAGAAACATCTAGCGCTGTTGCCATTGCTGCATATTATATTTAAAAAAAAGTCAAAAAAAGATAAGGATATGGGTACATCCTATTGATTGATCAATTACTATTGTTCCTATATCATCCCAGGATTTTTGCCGTAAGTCCCGATGTTTATATTCTTCGTTAGAACTATCCCATAAATTGGGTTTCTGTTCAACTTCGCTAATAAGTATTTCAGTATCGATAAACCTATTATCATTAGCCATTTTCTGTTCACAACTTAAATATTGGTTGGAATCGGCAACAATGAGAAGCACTCTCAACCACATACGCTGGTATACGCGTCGTTCCATCTGAAAACAACAACTAAACGACGAGCAAGCTGCGCCTCGCGTTCCTACGTGGAGCGCACGGGCTGAGACGTCGCCCGGCGTATGAATTGAATCGCGCTCACGGCCATACGCTCTACGCGTCTATTTGAAAACCTACATTCAATTTATGATATCTGACCTCACGCGTATGGTACGCGCGCGTTCCATACGCGTCCATCTGAAACGGGACTAAAACATAATGCACTCATTAATTTGAAGTCAAACAAAAGATACTTACTATTTTCGGACACACCCTCACTTAGCACAGTTTATATATGGAGCTTATAAGTGGCTAACCAGTGCAAACGCCAAATTTTCACTGATTTTTCGCGAAGATATCTATTCACAGTAGCGCCACCTGTTCCAAATATATGAAACTTTTCGGAAACAAATGAAACACTTTGTTAAAGAGTTTCGCGGATATTTTACTTATCATCGGCGTTTAAATATGAAAATGGTCGAGATCTAGAGCAGGTCGGTGAACAGGCATATTCACCCTATATAGGTTATAGTCATGAGATTCATTCAAAACATTAAACATATGACTGGAAATATGGCAGCGTTTTAGAAGGACCCAGAACATGATGGAAATTCGTCATCCGTGGGAGCACACTTTGCTCTCTATTGCACCATGCACAAGACGATCTACCACCAGCAATTATAGTTGCCGAAGAACAGTCTGAAATCATATGTCTTGAGGAAACCAACTCCAAAATATCCAAGCTCCCCAAGCTAAAAAAACTGTAATCGTGCCTTTATAAGAGGCACATCAATTTTTATTTCAAGCGAACTATTTTCGTCTTATTGTCCACTCACAACAGATCTTCAGGCTATCACCATAACCACTTGGTACCGGAATAA
This sequence comes from Galerucella calmariensis, assembly GCA_910591675.1. NCBI lineage: Eukaryota > Metazoa > Arthropoda > Insecta > Coleoptera > Chrysomelidae > Galerucella > Galerucella calmariensis. Next base: position 127,294 of record CAJUYG010000745.1, read on the forward strand.
GCTCACTATTTGCAGCATATATATTCCACCTAACCACCCACTTAAAGAAACATAACTATTAAATCTTATCTATCTGGTTGTTAATTTCAATGTCCACATTATGTGGACTATTGAAAGATATATTAATTGCACAGGTTTTTGCCTATTTAGTACAGGCTCCAGTACACATTTCAACTTTTTATCCGGAACTCTCCTTTATAGATCTAAGCCTCAGTGAACCTAAATCAGCTACTCTACTAACTTGGCAAATTGCCGATGATAGCAATCACTACGAAAAACAGTAGTCTGATAGAATACCTCATGCCAAATTACTGTAGAAGAACGGAAGTTGGAATTTGAAAATTACCGAATAAACAAGATCCAAGAAAAACTGAAAAAAGTCAGAGCCAAGACTCGATATAGTTATACCGTGAAACAACGTAAAAAATATTCTTGGAGAAACTATGTGTCCTCAATACTAATCCTACCGTTCTATGGAAAAAATTATACAAATTCAATGACGCAATACCAGTCTTAAAATATCCAAATTTTTTTTTTAATTTATATTTGGGCTTCGTCTCCGTAAATAAAGTAGTGTAGTGTAGTACCTCCCTGCTTGCCCGTGCCGACCACAAATTTTAAAGCTGAGAAACAAGTAGTACTCGTAGCCCCTGCCATAGATAACATAACACTGAGCCCCTACCCCGCATAGCTATTCGTCTGTCACCCATCTATTCAGTCTCTTTTCTTGTGCCGGATGGATCACATCGGGCGTCCACCATTTGTATTGTAGTTAGCATTTTTGTGACCATTATGTCGGAAAACACTAGAAAAAGACGTAGAAGTTCAAGTGGAAGTCGAAACCGATCAAATAGTCAAGCACGTGGTATTGGCGCTATCCTAGAAAGGTTGGAAAACGTTGTAAAATTCCATAGGAAATACAGCCGACGTTCGAGATCAAGCAGTTCCTCGAACAGTTCTTATCAGAAACGCAGGCGTAGTCGGCGCCGCAGTCGTCAACGTCATCAATCGCCATCCATGTTTTCTACAGATAGCGAGGCCGAAGATGGCGGGACCGCCGAAATAGGCCCCACTGAAACAAATATTACGGAAGACAACCAGGACGTTGACAATAGTAAGTAAACATGGGTGGTTTTTTCTTCCTTTTCTCCTCATCACGCTATTAGGTTTTTGAAAGAATACCTAGGGTGGTATGATATTAAGTTTTGTTCATATATCGATATAAGTATCTATTTTCCCCTTTTTAGTTGGTGTTCAACAATTTAATCTTTCTGCTATCTTGGGGGAAGATGAGAATAAACAAAAACAGTTTTCTGAAGCAGTACAAGCAGATCTGGCTGCTTCTTGGGGAAAGATCCTTTTTTCCGAATTATCAGAGGAACTCAAGGAAGACCTTATCAAGAAGTACATTCCTCCTGAAAACTGCAAAGAGCTCTACCCCCCAAAGATCAATCCTGAAGTTAAGATAGCGTTATCCGAAAACACTGCAAAGAGGGATGAAAGTCACCTACAGGGCCAAATTGGTGCTGCAACGTCAGCGGTTGCCTTGTTGATTACTAATATGGTTAAGGAGGGGGGAGGAGCTAATAAAGAATACATTGAGTGCCTCAACGACATAGGCCGAATCTTATGCAACATTCACCATTCAGAGTCGGTCTCAAGAAGGGAGCTTTTGCTAATCAATTTAAACAAGGACATGCAAGAGACCCTGAGAACAACACCTATTAGCAATTTTCTTTTTGGAAACGAGCTTGATAGCACGATTAAATCTGCTAAAGAATTGGAGAAGTCAGGAGAACAACTGAAACCAAAAAAGAAGATTGCACGTCCCACCTCTAGCGTTTCGGGAAACCTGAGACGTCCACTGTACACACAAAGGGGGGCACATCAGAGTGGACAGACCTTTCGCAACCCCAACTACCAAAAACGCCAACGTTTTCAGGTCCCATCGAAGAGACCAGGGACATATCGAAGCACATATCAAAACGACAAGGGACGTCGTCGGGGTGTAATGACACCCTTCTTTTTTTCTAACATAGTTATGAAGTATGCAAACACATTTAATGATGTCATTGATTGTATCTTCAACCCGGCAACGTATCGCAGTTTGTAATACTTGAAATTTCTCTTTCATCATACCAAACGTGCATTCGATTGTTTTTCTACCCCGACTCAATCGGTAGTTGAAAATTCGTTTTGTATTGTCAAGAATTCGTTATGAGTAAGGTCTAAGTAAATAACGTGATAATGGAAAGGCTTCGTCTCCTACGAAGTGATAAGGAAAAAAACAGTCATCATAATCATCTAAGGGAAGCTTGGATGGCGCTGGTATGTCAAGTTGTGAATTGATTAACAAGTTTTTAATTGCTGATGCTCTAAAAATGCCTCCATCGCTGTTTCTTCCAGCGTATCCAGTTTCAATCATGGTGAAAAGACCATCAGCATCACAGCATGCTAGTAATACTATTGAGTGGTAGGATTTGTAATTAAAATTAGCTGAGCCAGTATTTGGAAGTTTCTCTATGCGAACATGTGTTCCATCTATCGCCCCTATACAATTTGGAAGGTTCCATAAGGACTGAAAGCGGAGAGCAATATTTTTCCATTGTTGACTAGTGGGCAATGGCATATGGGCGTCCTTTAATGCATTCCACATGATCTTAGAAGTCTCTGATACTATTCGCCCATCTGTTGTCTCTCCCCGGCAAAAGTAAAATCCTAATGAAACGAATGTACATCCTGTAGCCAAATACCTGAAAAAAAAGCGTTTGAATAAATGAATTACCATCCGAAAATTGTTATTTGTGAATAATTAATAGTGACTTTAATAGAAAAACTTTTTTTTGTTACAGCGGGTGAATGCAAAGAAAAATGGAGAAATTTACGAAGCACGTTTGTGAAGAACCTCAAGCCCAAGCCAAGTGGTAGTGGAGCACCAAAAAAAAGCCATATTACCTGACGGAGGCTATGCAGTTCGCTGTTCCCTTCGTTAAGGTAGCTGGCACTATAACTGGGAACATGCAGCAAATCCCTAAAAAAATACTTCTCCCGACAACAACACCAGCTGTCGAAATGGACGTTTCCCAAGAGGAATCTGTTTTTTCGGATGACATGCATTCTGACTCAAACATATCACTACCACCATCTCCCAGACCTCCATCCACACCTTTACCACAACTAACACCACCTCCAGCCAGTCCTACAAATAATGAGAAACCATCTGTATCCACTAATGCGGTACAACGATGTCAGCGTGGCCGAAAAAGGAAACAAAAAACTATAAGTGATGCTGATCAAGCCTTTGCTGAATATTTTACAGCGAAGGCACGAAAAATTTCCAACGTGCCTTCCACAGATTTTAAAAGGGAGGGTATACAAAATTTCTTGAACAGCCTCATCCCTGATCTCATGAACTTGAACGATGTTCAATTGAGGATTTACAAGAGGAGAGCATTACTTCTCATTGATGAGATAATAGGAACTTCCCCAGAAATTTCAAATGCTCGTCCCAACGAGTCTCCTTCATTTGCACAAACGACAAGTAGTTCCGTTCCATTACATTTTGGATCTACGCAATTAACTGATTACTCTGAAGAGGAACCCAGAGTATATATGAAATTATGAATCTTTTCTAATTATAATATTGTGTAAATTAAAATATTTTTATAGCAAATATACAGTTTTTACTTACCTCCATGTTATCAGTATGCGCTCTACGGCACTCACACATTCCCTCATATTTGTATTCGCGTAGTGAATGGCTGGAGATATAGCTTCCACTAGAGCAACGTAACACTCTTTTGACATTCTATAGAATGCTAAAAATTTTCTATCACTTTCCTGTAATTCTCTTGCAGCAACAAAAAACTGACAATGAAAATTCCGCTCTATGTACGGATGTATCCATAATCTCCGTTTCCTTTTTTTTATCCGACGGTACATATAAAAAATAACAGCGTCCTCTTCATCACTTGAACCGCTCATGATAAAAAAGGACTGAACTTGTTGGAAGACATACGCGAACTGAGAGATAAAAATCGCCCCGTCTACGGTTAGGTTAACCTCCGATTGCATCGCATAGTTCGTATGTGACGTTCATTCCGCTTCGACTTCGAGTGTGCCAATCGACCCGTGTGCGGAGGCTCTTAAGGATGAAAATTTAAATAGTTTGGCAAGAAAAATCTGGACTTGGTGTCGTGATATGTACATTTTTGCTTCATACATTGACTCAAAATCGAATATTCACGCTGACAGAGCTTCAAGAACAGCTCATAAAGAAACAGAATGGAGCCTCGCAAATTATGCCTTCAAAGAAATTTCCGACAAGCTTGGTGCCCCAAAACATAGATCTTTTTGCCAGCCGAATTAATACAAAATGTTCAAAGTTCGTCTCTTGGTTGAGAGATCCAGAGGCATATAAAATCGATGCATTTACACTCAATTGGAAATGTTTTTATTTTTATGCGTTTCCGCCATTTTCACTGATTTTACGGGTTTTACGAAAAATAATTACTGATAAGGCAGAAGGGATTGTTGTGGTACCACTTTGGACCTCTTAACCTTGGTTTCCCCTTTTCCAAGGCCTACTAGCCTCCCAACCGGTAATTTTTGAACCTAATACATCTTTTCTTTCTTTTAGCGGGATTCCTCATCCCTTATCAGAGAGCCTTTCCCTGGTTGCTGGGAAACTATCCGGGTGTGCCAGAGCAATCTCTAGAGTTATGTCTCTCATCTATTACCAGCACTACCCTAAAACAATATTCAATCGGACTTAGATTTTGGTGGAACTTCTGTAACGCCAGACACCAAGACCCTTTCGTTGTCACAGTACCCCAAGTGCTGGAATTCCTAACGCGGTTATTTGATAACGGTGCTTCATATAGTACTCTAAATTCTCACCGCTCTGCACTTGCACAAATAGCAGGACCAGATTTAGCCGTAGATTTCAGACTTAAAAGATTTTTTAAAGGTGTATTTGGCAAAAAAACACCAAAGCCAAGGTACGAAAACACCTGGTATCCCCATGTAGTCTTAACCTATGCTAAGGCCTTATCTACTGATAACATAACTCTCGAAATTTTGACGACAAAGAAACTTGCAATTTTGTTAGCATTGGCTACCGGACAGAGAACTCAGACCTTAAGCTTAATAGATATTAGAAATATTATTGTTAAACCTAATGAAAGACTTGAGATAAGGATAGCAGATAGAGTAAAAACCACTGCATTAAATAGACCCCAACCTCAGCTCATTCTACCTTTTTTTGAAAACGATCACGAGATTTGTGTAGCCAGAACGTTATTAAAATATCTAGATAAAACCGAAATCCTAAGAGAGTCGTGTCACTACCTTTTCATTACGATTAAAAAACCACACCACAGAGCATCTTCTCAGACCATCAGTAGGTAAAGTATAATTAAAGTATATTTACTTCGACGAGGCCTCATATAATCAAGATCGAACTTCACTTAGGTAAGTTCGTTTGATCTTGTAATTATTCGTAGGTACTGAAAAATACGACGTTAGATTAGAATAAATAAATAAATATAATTTTGCGTAATTACAACACAATTGAGAAAAAAGTTATATTGACGCTTTGCGACTTGTGCATCCAGCGGATGAGAATGCATCTTGATAATCAACAACGGCTTTAGATTCTTTTGGAGATATAATAAGCCATGGATCATCATCGCGGGGATTCTCTTCAGCAACAATCGATTTAGTTTGCTTAAAAACTGGCTAAAAAAATTTTGAATACAATTTTTTAAATTAGTATCATATATGTACAGGATGACAATAGTAATTTACGTTACAAGACCGGAAAGTGTTTTTCAGGTCGAGATAAGCAGATTCCAGAGCGAGCCGAAGGCGATTCCTGGAAGCTTGGTGAGACCTGAAAAACACTTATTTTCGGGTGCGTGACGTACAATATTTTTTTTAAGACGGACACTTCGATATACATCCAATTCTTTACTTTACTTTTTATAACAAAGTGATTAACAAAACTAAAACCAGATAAAATAATAAGTTTGATATAAACGACAAATTAAAACTCAACGAACTGTTATTACCGGGCGTGACGCCTAGTCTTATCTTCCCCTTGCCCCTCAAGCACATACCGAAAAGTATGAGCTTCAAGCCAGGGACATTAAATATTGGATGTTGGTCCGGTTTGACGTTTATTTAAAGGTTAAGATTGAGCCGATTACGATTTAATACGATTTAAACCTTACTAAAAATATCTTAATATGCAAAATTTTATTATCAAAAACATTATAATTGAAAACTGTTCTTCTAACAACACAGGAAATTCATTGGCATTGGCACATGTCAGGTGGTTTTGAGGATCCTAAAAAATCGTGTTCGATTTGCTTGAAAGTCGTGACGACTGAGGCGTCACGCACAAGTGCTTGAAGCCCAAATAAACGAAAGCAACATATAAAAGAGTGATTGGAAACATGAAAACAAAATGGACGTCAGGGACCGGCAATAGTATATTAAAGTATAAGTGGATATTAAGGTCTTTAAAACACGCGCGATTTTTCGAGCACGACGGCGAAGCCGGAGAAATAGAAATAGAAATAGAGTAAGTGTTTTAAAGACCAATTATCCACGAATACTTTTTATTGGTGCACTTTGAAATTATAAATACTGGTCGATAACTACTACAACAACAAGAAATGGGAATCATGAATGTAATTAAGAACTAAATGTCAAATGGTTGAATTCGTGATGTATATGATGTATACCTTGCATTGTCATGGAAATGAGAAAAGCATAAACTATTTTGTATTTTGATGGAAGTTCATCGTTATTGAGTTCTGTGGATGTCAATAGTATTAATTTAAATACCATTTCCTAAGATTTGAAAAATCGAAATATTAATATTTCAAACAATACCAACGGCACTTTCCATTTTAATTTATAAATTTGACATAGTTAAATATTGTTCGAATGAAAGCTTTGACGTTACAAACTACTCCTGTCAGATCAATGATGAAAAAATTGTCATTTAGACATGATTTAGACCATAGATTTAGACTTCGTTTCTAGAGTTGTTGATGGTGCCACGGTAACTTTAAAACACGCGCGACGCTGAGGCGTGCTTTAAACAGGTAAAATGGTTCACCAATAAAAAAAAAAGATTTTTTGCGCGATCGATCTTTTTTGTTTATTTACAGCATCGGTTGTCAGGTTCACAGGTTGGTAGGTTGTGTTTACTGGTTTCTAAGTCTAACACGTCGGTAAGTGATTTACTTACCGTTCAGATGTCGGTAAGTAAACTGAGTCCTAGCCCTACATACATTTAAGTGGTCCTAAATAATATATTACTTTATTCAATACACAAAAGAAACAAAAAAAATAAGATTGATATTTTTTAATGAACAGAATCGAACAGAACAATATAAACAGTAATAAATAGCATGAAAACAATTTCACCAAAATGCAAATTATATTTTAAACTGATCGAGAAGTATAAATGTCACTTTTGGAAGAAATTAGTAAAGCCGAGAAAAAGAGAAGATCTGACCATTGGAAAGATCTAGTAGGGCTTATACAATCAAAGACTCTTCTGGGTGACTACAACCTGTTGAGATCAAAAGAATGCATAAGTCAAAGTAAAACTGCGCTAAGAGTTTTGACAGGGATCCTAACGGGACATTGTCGCCTGAATGGGCACCTGAAAAAGCTCAAAATAGTGGAGGAAGAAGAATGCAGATTTTGTGGAATGGAAGAAGAAACCTCCATCCACATACTTTCCAACTGCACAGTACTCCAGAATCCTAGAGCACAGCACCTGGGAGATTACTGGATAGAAGAGGAACATTTGCCTAAGTTGAAGCCTGCAGACATCCTAAAATTCCTCAGGGAAATAGGACTAAAGGAACTACTAGTTTCTGAGACTCTCCTCAGAAACTGAGTAGAAGTAAGGGGGCACAATAGACCTTTTAGGTCTCAGTGAATGTCACCCCAAAAATCACACATACATACATACATGTCACTTTTGACATTTCGTTCATTTCGAAGAAATTTAAATTATTTTATTCAAAATTCGAATATTTCAATACGATCGCGCAAAAAATGGTATAAGTATTTCGAACGTTAAGGGTAATACCGGTCTCCAGCAAAACATTGCTGTCAACCGGTAAACAACCCTTATACCGTTCTTGATACTTAATATACTATTTCCGGTCCCTAGCGTCCAGATCTAGATCGGCAAAACGTTATTTTCTGGACGAAAAATTGTTCAGAGAGTGTATATTTTCTAGTCGGTCTTGAAAAAATTAATTTTGGCAGTCGGCACTATTACGAATAGTTGGAGAAATAAGATAAAAAAATCTACATCAAAGGACCCCGTACTTTTTAAGTGGTCCCGGTCAAATTGAATGAAATTTTGGTATGCCGTTCTTCCTGGCGTATCTAACAATTATTGTTCTGAAACCCCAAATAAAATCAATTTTAAACTCTTAAGGGGAATCTATCGGCAGCGATTTGAGAAGATATCGAAATATTTTTGGCAAAGAATTTTGAGGTAATGGATGTATTGAAAATTAAGAAAAAAATATATCATGTAGATTAATGTTGAACTTAGAGTTCTCATCGAATAAAAACTTTGAAATGCTAACCAAATTTTGTTGAAAAAAATACGAATCATGAGGTAATTACACATATTAAGCAAAGTTTGAACCCTTGTAAAGAATTAAATATGTATTAAATGGAAAAACTAATTGATAAGAAGTCTAATTTGAAGCTTTATGAATACTATATAAAAATCTCAGAATCCTCAAATTACTCATGACCGTACAATTCCTTATTGAAATTCGGTTGCTACCACTAAAATATCGGATAAAAATCCATCTCTCGCTTTTCTATCCTTCTATGACTGACATTGTCTCTCTGCTTCGGTAGGAGGTTTTTCCTTTCCCCAAGAAAGCAGAAGTTGTGTTGCAACTAGAGTTTGTATGTAAAAAGAGAGTGTTATCTCTTATGGAGGCGCGCCGATCCACTCAAAACCAAAGAAATTTAGATTATGCTGCTTGAAACACAAACAAATAAACTATGTCTTCATCATCTCCACTTTATTTTCGAATGATAACTGATGATAACCCCGCATACAGCATCGGTGAAGGAGGAGGAAAAATATCAGCTCACCCATTCGTTGAGCAAGAATTGATAATCAATTTACAAAGAATCACAAACGAAATGTCAGAGTTTGGAAAATTTCCAATCAATCGTTTCCGTTATACAGGGTGTATTTTTTACTTACAGTAACACGCGATCCTAAGACAAATGTTTGATGCAAATCGGGTGAATGCTCAAGATGATCCAAAGATTTTTCTACATGACCAGCTTGTTTGTACGTCTGGGCGATTCTAAACATTCTCTCTGTACATCTCGCTAAGTATTTAGCCTCGTTTATACTTTCCAATGCTTGAGTTATGCGAGCGTCGTTTAAATTTCTATAAGCTTTTTGCTCAACCATCAGATTCTAAAATAGATTTCTTAAGAACGTTTGACCATGAAAAAAGTTAATAACTCACGTCGACCAAATCAATTTCTAATAAATCTAACTGGACTTTTCTTAAATGATCTCCCCAACGGTGCGTTCTTTCGACCAAAGAATTTATTACGACACTATCGACTGGTAGAGGTTCAAATTTCATAACTTCGAATTCGACTTTTAATTCTTCCCAAACCTCTCCGAACTTCAACCCCAAGAAGTTTTCTGCCAGTAACAAAGTTATCTAAAATTATTCCTTTGGATGTCGATTTGTTAGCTTACATGGACCAAGCAATAAAGCATGCAAATGTAGTAATTTTTGACAAGAATCCTGGTAGAAAACGGATGGTGCCATCATATAATAGTATATTATACTACAAGCGACTAAAGTGATCCATTTAATACCGCGAATGGTGTTTGATTCTTAGGGCAGAGCGCAGTGGAGCCCGAGGGAAGCAATCAACCTAAGGGATTAATGTCCCTTTAGGCGAGAGGTATATGGGTGATCCTACCATCAACGTCAGTATTCATGTCCCAGTTAATTTTTCGAAATATACGTTTTAATGATGGAATAATTCAGTATGTATATAAGTTGATTATATTTGTTCTCAATCCCTTTCTAAACTCTAATTCAATTTTTTTGATATAATTTAACAAAATATTGGAAACATAAGATGAGATATCAGCTCCGTGTCATGTCCCCACATCCAATATGGCAAGGTAGAATATGAACTACACATCTTAAAAATTGAAAAAAGTATTTATAAACTGATAATTCATATGAAAAACTCTCAAATTTTCAGCGTCCAGAACAACGAATTTGATTTTTCAACAACAATATTCATTTTGGACTAACATTGATTTGTCCCCGTGTTGTAACCTCAGCTCCGTGAACAAGAGCTTGGACTTCACGAATATCCACTAGGTGGCAAAAATGC
>CAJUYG010000745.1:137743-155328 GCA_910591675.1 Galerucella calmariensis
CTTTTGCCACCGAATTCGACACAAATAACCCAACCCTTGGATGTCAGTCTATTTAGACCATTGAAGCAAGCTTGGAGGTCCATATTGACAGATATCAAAATAAAACAGCCATCAATCAATTGTGTCGAGAAAAGTATTTTTCCTCAACTTTTAACGAAATTGATGGACAAAATAAAGAATAATGCCAAAAAGACAATCCAAACCGGTTTCCGGGCTACAGGAATTTTTCCGTTCAATCCTTATGAAGTTTTGAAAAAAATGCCAAATGAAAGATTTAAACAGCACGTTTCAGGACATATCGACAATGTCTTGTTGGGATATCTAAAAGATCGAACAAATACTCAGGGTCAAACTCTAAGGAAGGGCAAGAAAACAACACTGAAAATAAAACCTGGAGAATCGGTGAGATATGAGGATGTGAATAATACTAATGAATATGAGAGGGACAAAAGTGGTGAAAATGAAATTGAAGACTCTGAAGAAGAAAATAGAGAAAAAATCGAAGAGGAGCTAGAAGGGCATGCATCAGCCAAAGCAGATGAAGATCAGCCTGAATCTGATGACGAATTCAGTCCATTCGATTTAGAAGAAGGGAAATACGTTGTTGTTCGTTTTGCAGCAAAAAAGACAATAAAACACTTTATTGGTAAAATTATGTCGGTGTCTGATATTGACGAAACTTACACAATCAAATTTTTAAGACGAGACAAAAGTTCCTATATTTACCCCAACTGTGATGATATATCGGATATAAACTTCTTCGATATAGAAAAAATACTCAATCCACCTGAAATAAAAAGAGGTCATCACTTTTTTGATGAAAACCTGACAAAGTTCAAACTTTAATATTGTGAGACTGAATACCTAAGGAAAATATTGTTGATATTTTTGATATTCAAGGAAAATATTGTTGAGTTTTTGAATATTTAAATGAGAATGCTACGTTTTTTTTGTTCAGCAATGAAACTGTATTAATTTTTATTATTTTTCTAAGAAAAAATGTTTATTTAGTGGTTTAAGAGTGAAAACTGTTAGTTTTTTCGAAGTTTTTGTGATATTTCCTATTTTCTTTAATAAAAACACCTTTTATTACAAGTATTCAGCCGTTTTTTTTTACTTTCATACATGCAGAATAGTTATTTATGATATGAGTGTTAAAAGTGAGGTTTTATTTTGTGAGTGAAAACGTTTGTGAAATGAGCGGAGCGAATTGAACAATTTCACGAACAAAATAAAATCACTTTTAACACAAATACCATACAATGTTTTTTGTACAACTTCCCTATTTTGATAATGAAACGAGCGAATTTGCAATGACAATAAATTCAAAATGCATTTTAGTATTCAAATAATCAAAAGATTGTTGTGAATGGCAGACGTTTACATAGCAGCTATGTAAACAATCGTTTTTAACATTGTTTGCTATCATTAAAAGTGTCACTTTTAATGACAGTTGTACAAAAACTTTTTTAAAAACATAATATGATGGCAAAGTTGTGATCAAATGTTTTAAAACTGCAAATTTAGAAAAAACTAAAATTATTTTCGTCAAATCTGACGTTGCTGGTAGAATCATCCATATACGCTATTTTTTGCAATTCCGGTAATTCTACATAATTTTTAAATAAAAATTAATACTACTCACATTTGAAGCCCTAACACAATCAACATCGTCAATATTCTGTTTGTTTCTGTGGCAATGATAAACAAAGTCACTGTCAAAACGGCGCCATGGGAACGTAGAGAACATCAGTGAAAATGGATAAAAGTGAAGAATTCAACGTAGATCGGGCTGCTGAAGAAATTACTTAAGAGCCAATACCACAAAAATCAAGAAAACTATATGAACAACAGTACGAATCATTTGTAAGGTGAACAAACAAAGATTAATGTTATATACTATGGTACGTTTTTATTTGTGCTTTGCTTTATACCCTTATACCTTTATATACCTTTATATCCCTTGGATCTAAAAGTTACATTTTAGTCTCTGCGGCTCTGGTCTGGTGGCCGAGGGTAACCTTGGTCACGCCTTCAAAGGGTGGTCACTCTGACTGCATGAGGACTACACCAACTGCTGCGATGGAAGTGATCCTTGGTTCACCATGTGATCGAGGCTGAGGCGGGGACGGCTTTCCTGCGCTTGAAGTGTCTGGGATACGTGCGAAAAGGGGAAGAGTGCAGACACGTCAAGAAGCAAGAGGCTCCTGGAAGATATTCCAGTTCTGGCTCGAGCGGCTGACGTATGCTTGCCCAAGTACTACTTCGCAAACCCATACAGGGCTATGATCCGAGACAGGGAATCCTGGGGAAAAGAGACGAATACACAGCCTCATGGGACCGTCTGGTTCAGAGATGGCTCATGCTCTGGTGACAGAGCAAGGGCTGGAATTTACTCTAGGAACCGAAGGACACAAATCTGTGTACCATTGGGTGATGGTGTATCTGCATATCAGGCCGAGATATATGCTATCTTGGAATGTGCGCAGATAAACCTAGACAGAGGTTATGTGGATCGACGCATAACCATATACACCGACAGTCAGGCAGCAATTTAAGCCCTGAGTGGATATACCATCAACTCAGGACTTGCTGACGAATGTCCAGAACGACTTGCTGATCTTGCAAGTCGGAAGGCAGTGCGGCTAGAATGGATTCCGGCCCACTCTGGTTTTGAAGGCAACGAAATGGCGGATGCACTGGCTGCGGAAGGGGCGGCAGCTCCATTTCTGCGGCCCGGGCCCGACCCTCGGCATAACAAAACAAACAATACGCAAGGAGACGAGGAAGTGGCTGAGGAACCAGCACCTCGCTCATTGGAATGCTCTGCAGGGTCCTAGACAATCCAAACTTCTACTGAAGGGATGGACTGACGGACACGCTGGGGCAGCTATTGAACAACCAAGGAGTAGGTTGAGGAAGATAGCAGGACTCCTAACAGGGCACTGCTGTGTGAGGAAGCACCTCTACAACCTAGGAGTAGAGGAAAGTTCCCTATGTAGGGGTTGCGGCATGACTGACGAAACGTCAGTCCATGTTCTCTTAGAGTGTCTACACTGGGCTGTATTACGCAGGCGAATCTTCGGAGTCCCTGTCATGGCCCCTGGAGACACAAGCAGGCATCCACTGAAAAAGGTTGTGGCCTTTATTGAAGGGCTTGGCTTCATGGATGTCTAGGTAGCAGGAATGGCACAATGGGCCCGCCAGTGGCCTCAGTGCCGGAACCTTGACTTTAGTTTGGCTAGGTCAAGGATCGCCTGCACATTCAGTGGTAGTAGTAGTAGTCTCTAACAACGGATACTAAAGTGACCACTTTAGTTTCGGAATTGCAAAAAAGACATAACGTCGTATAATTTCGATATGTTTGTTATAAACATTTCCAACGAAAAAAACCTCCTTTTTTAGTTCTTTTTTTACTTAACGTAAAAAGTACCCAATCCTAATGGTCTGTATAGATAAATCATAGGTGATTGAAATCACAGAGTACACCATCTAACAAGAGACGAAAGCTTTGTCGGTTCCTTTGAAGAATATTGAGCGGAAATACGTCAAGGCATTGAAACATAAACTGCCTGATACACCGAGAAAAGTTACACGAGTATTGATTCAAAGTAAAACCATAACTACACTAAGGAAAATAGTAGTGTTGATGAATATCCCTCCCAATTAGTACTATAAATTTTTTTAACAACTAACATGAGAACACCTTTTATTATTAATCTCATGTGTCTAATGAGAAGTAGCTCATTTTTAATCTAACCTAAAAATAATACCAAATGAACTAAGGAAAATGAACGGAAGTGACGACTTGACATTGACAGATAAACTAATTAATTCACGCATGTGCACACAAATTTCCGATCACGAAAACTACTTTCTTTCGCCTCTTGTTAGATAGTGTACTCTGTGAATAAAATACCAAATATTTGAGGAAAATTAGTTGTTTTGAAAATTCATTTTTCAATGGTAAAAGCTGATACTTGGTAGGTACATACAAAGGAGGTTCTTCATATGTACGCCAGGCGACGGTCACTGATATCGCAATTGTAATTTAGATGCGATAATAATTTGGAACGTGCTTGGAAGTGTTAGCGATTGTCCGATTTCAAATTTTAAAACGGTTTAAGCAATTATGGAAATAGTGTAATAAAATGTATGTTATCGATTTGTAGTAAAATGGTGCTAAGTCGGCCAAAAACACCACCGAAAATGACCAGTTACGTAGAGGAACAGCATGCTTGTATATCTATTATTGATTTTAGGGACTGATGAAATTGAATAGATGAGGCTTTTACTTGATGTAGATCCATAGTAAATTATGAAATCAAACAATTTTATTTTGTTAAATCTACATTATATTTAACCTTAAAGTTGTGACGCTAACACAGTAACAAAAAAACGGAGCAGATTAAATATTACAGAGCGAGGAGATTTACGGTTATACTTTACTAAACTCAAGCCAAATATTGATAATTTGCTGTCAATTCACCAAGTACATCCCTCCCATTAAAATTATAACTTTTATCTCAGATTCTCAATTCTCAAAATTTTGATTATATTGCGACTGTTTTTAAAATAATAATCATTATTAGTTTTGATGTTAACTTTTGATTCTACTAAGACTGTTATAACAACATAATTAAAAGTGTAGTAATTTTTGTGTTTGAATAAATAGCTACAAAACAAGAAAATATTTATTTTTACTTTTTACCACTCCGAAGTGGGAGCTTATTGGTTTCTCGTACTGTGAGTCAATCTTAGAATACAAAAAAGTAAAGTAGGAGTCCAACTGTTGGATAAAGACGCTTTTTAGACTGGCATTGAAACTTAGATTAAATGACAATACTCACAGCATAATCAAAGCAATATAAATTCTCACCTTTTTTTCGAAAACTTTTAACTCATAGTTGATTGAAAAATAGCCACAACACAGATTTACATAGACATATACTTTTTTCGGGTTTTGGAAGTAAGTTAGTAAATGTAATAGCTGCAGGGGATCCACCAGATCTAGCAAAATGTTTAAAGTGGTCTAAGAGATAAAAAAAGTATGGGAACCTCTGTTTAGAGTATGTTTTCGTATCTTTTTATTTATGATGTTGTCAATTAAATTTGGATCGTAATTATTATTAACCGCTATTTGTTTCTGATGAAATACTTGCATAAATTGAAATTCAAAATTTCATGCATATAAGTTGAAGGCCGCACTGAAGGCTAGGGTGATTGATATGTGATGTGAAAAGGCCGGGAGAGTGGAAGGGGAGGGTAGTTGATAGGACGGTAGAGCAGAGTATGCTGTATGGCGCGGAAGTGTGGGGTGAGAAAGCAGGGGTGAATGCGAGGGTTAGACCACTCCTGCGGGTGCAGAGAGAGATACTCCTGAGAGTCCTGAGGGTAGTGAAGGTGTACATGTCAGTGGGTGGACTGGCAGCATCGGTGCTGTCAAGATCCTACCCATTGGACGTGATGGCTAGATCAAGACAAAATCCCTGGAGGGGTGCGATCAGAGAAGGGGTAAAGGAGTGGATGGAGGAGGAAATGAAGAGAAGGGGGGAGGAGTATGAGGGCGCGCTAAAGGGAGCTATTGGGAGCAGGAGAGATTGGATGGACCGGAAATTCGGGGATGGCAACTACCTCTTGACCTCTCATTTTGTTTGTATTTTAATTACCTTCAATTTATCTATACATTATTGAGATTGCTGTGGTAATTTTTACATTAAATAAAAAAAAAACGAAAAAGGAAGAAGTCTTTTATATCCGTTATCTACTCGAATTCTTGTCAAACATATTTACCTATTGCTTGGCCTATTAAGAGAATTTTATATTAATGAATTTACAAAAATACGAACCTGATCTTCGATTTTCAATTGTTCATTACAAGTTTTATAAGTTTCGTTGGCAATTTCTAAAATGCATTGGTATCTATCGTGCATCAAACACAAAAGGGCATAAATTTTTGGTCGACAACTCGCATACATGTCAGCTATAGCGGGGTTTTCCTCCATATTTTTATTTATAAAAGTCGAATCGTACTGATCTCTACCCATTAAGGGATATCTGCCATCTTTAAAAAATACACATTTTGGTCATTCGAGTCGGCAAAACAAAATTATCTATTTTACCTGCAATTTCACCCCGCGGTCCAATTTGAACTCCCAATTCTTTGTTTTCTCTTCTGAATATATCCATTAATAGAGGAATAAGAGTTACCCCATTTTTACCTTTCCACGTTATCATATAAGGGATGCTCCTACCTTCACTGTAATCACATAAATCCACCAGAGCTCCTAAAGTTATAATTTGAACTGCCGTAGGATATACCTACAAGTAATAATGTTAGTCCAGTAAATGAAGGGACAAAGCTCCTGAAAACTCCCCGAAGACTTCACTTTGGGCTCAATTTGTAGGTCACGGTAGGTATTTTTTAACAAGAGAGAACTTAACGCGATTGAGTTCACGGAAGGGGGGAAAATGGCCCCCTAAACCCTGGAAAAGGAGTTTCTCACTAATATCTGGATCAATATGCGAATTAGAGAATTTTTTTCAGACAAAAAATAAAGATCGTCTAATTATCTACAGAAATGGTTCCTATAATTTTTTTCAAAAATTCGATAGTTATCGTGATAATGAGACCTAAAAGTCTCCTCATATTTTTTTGAAAAATAGTCTTTTATCCTAATTTTTTTTTATAATGGATCCTTGGGAGGTCTTGAATGATCTCAGAAATTTTTTTTATATTTTTCTTGCGTTTTGATAATAATTGATTTGTTTATTTATATTTTTCAGCCGTGTCTAGTTTTCGAATGTACTTTTTGATTTTTAATAAAATCCAATCATTTTCCAGAAATCAGGGAAATTGATCACACTTTTTTTTGAAATAAGTAAATAAACAAATCAATTTTCAAACAAAATGCAAGAAAGATAAAAAAATTCTGAGATCATTCAAGACCTACTAAGGTTCCATTATAAAAAAATTAAGTAGGATAAAAGACTATTTTTCAAAGAAAAAAAACATGAACAAATTAATGAAATAGTCTAAAAATCTTGTGGAAAAAAGCTTTGACCGCTTTTTAAAA
Organism: Galerucella calmariensis; assembly: GCA_910591675.1. Classification (NCBI taxonomy): domain Eukaryota; kingdom Metazoa; phylum Arthropoda; class Insecta; order Coleoptera; family Chrysomelidae; genus Galerucella; species Galerucella calmariensis. The sequence goes on from CAJUYG010000745.1 coordinate 144,820, forward strand.
TATTTTTGTCAAGTACGAACGAGCTGCAAGTCACATGGAATGATAGCTACGGGTCTTCCCATTAGATAAGCGATAAACTTGGAATCATCGGAAAATGTCAATTTTATTGATTGCCGAGTTATGGAACAATTCGTCCGCTCGCTCACAAGTTAATGCATAGACAGCAGAATTCCTACAAACAGAGCAGCAACTTAAATGAGGAGACTTTAGGTCTCATTATCTCAATAACCTATCAAATTTTCGAAAAAAATGATGGGAACCATTTTTGTAGATAATAAGACGATCTTGATTTTTTATTCGAAGGAAAATTCTCTAGTTCGCATATTTAGCCAAATATTAGCGGAAACCCATTTTCCTCGGTTTAGGGGGCCATTTTCCCCCCCTTCCGTGAAGTTTTTTCTCGTTTAAAAACACCTGCCGTGACCTACAAATTGAGCCCAAAGTGAAGTCTTCATCGACTTTTCAGGAGCTTTCGATATTTTCAGGTGTTCAGTTACTGGGTTTGGCAAGTTTATCTGAAGCTACGGGGCATCGGTAAGAGGCGAGGAAACATGGAGGTATCTGTCTTAAACGTACAAATGGCGTACGGTACCTATTTTACCAAGTAAAACTGAAAATACAAAGGTTACTGACAATACCAACGCCACTGGATAAATCAATATCAGTCAATTGACGACGTGAAAGGGAAGAACACACGTACGCGCTTGCCAATAAGAAGTCAGCTTTAGATAAAAAAATCACCAATTATGTAATTCGGAGGGTGTGGTAATTATGGTTTTCGTACAAAGCTGCCAGAGCTTGGAGAAGCCTATAACAAATTTGGAAAAGTGCTCATCTTTTAATATTAATAAATTGAGGATATAATGTTAATAAAAAAATCCAAGTAAACAAGTTAATATTTAAAAAAAGTCCCTTTTCTAATTATTATCACTACATACTTAGCACTTTATCTTTTCCAATAGTTAAACGTGGCAATATCGAATGTTTTCGACTGCATTCCTTTCACGGATTCAGATAAACTTGCCAAAGTATAGAGGAATTGTCCGTGCCGGTGATAACAAGTGTTGCGTGAATCCGCCGCCAAAACTACGATAGATCCCTGATATATAGATTATGTAACGTTAAGTAACAGTTTACGTTCTACAAGCATTACCGTAATACGAGAATATTACTTGTGCTTACAGATTTCCAAATTACAACTTGGTTTTTCAGGTTATTTTTTCCTGAAAAATGGATGAGTATGATTATTTGGCAATTGCTGCAATTCTTTGTTGGTAAATGGTAGCTTAATAGGGGTGGCAAGGATAAAATATGTTGTTTTGACGAATTTAAAAAAAAAATTTACTACTAACCGAATTTTTCTTCGTTAATTATTATCAGTAGTAATAGCCCAAGGACATTGATAATTGTTCGAAAAAATTTTATGACAGATTTCGAAAGCTTGTTGCTTGGAAACAGACCGACGCCGTAGGCGGAGGTCTGTTGCCTACAAAATTTATTACTAACCGATTTTTTTTTTGTTAATTATCGAGATAATTATCTAAATAACATGAAAAAATATTTGTCTTACAAAATATAAGGTTTTATCAGAGAGTCCACCTCTCCAACATGTATCATAAATAAGATCATGATGGAAATGGATATATTTAGATGAAAAAACATTTTTAAATTCTTGTTCCAGTGGTGTACATTTGGAAGAATGTCACATTTTCCCTCCCATTTTTCACGCCACTGGCATATAGCTTCAAATTTTTATTTTATTCTGTATTCCTCAATGATTTTCACGTGAAAAACGCATAACCTTTACATATCAAAAAATCTGCAGTTTTCCAGTTATTTAATGTTTTCATGAAATCTGCATCATCACTTTTTAATAATAAATAAAAAATAGTTATTTGTATACTAAGGCCGCAAAATGCTTTTTCGCGTTCCGAGAGAGAGATTATCGCCGAGGCCGCTTCGGCCGAGGCAAGATAATCTCGAGGTCGCGAAAACATTTCGCGGCCATAGTATACACAATATTTTTCGTGCAACCGTGAAAATTACATAATTTCAATAAACATTATGTCTCTTTAGAAAAGACAGTTAGTTTTTGGTTCGAAATACATTGTTATTGTCATTGTCATTTCAGAAATGTCAAATGCTGTAGTGGCGTTCAGTTTGCCGGCAGTCACTATGGGAACGGCCGTAAAAATTCAGTTTGCCGGCAGTCACTCTGGGTAACGGCCGCAAAATATCATTTTGCGGCCTCTGTTGCGGCTGCAAAATGCTTGTTTTGCGTCCGGTTGCACGAAAATTTGTTTCTTGCAAATTTTTTTAATTACTACCAAAGGTTAGAATATGTAACAGAAACTAATTTATGAAACATCAATACGTCTAAAAATTCGTTGAAGATTTTTGAAAATATTTGTCCAAACTTGTGATTTTATTAACAAAAGAATTCAGCAGCCAACAGCTCACAAGAGATGTTTAAAATTTTGTCCATTTATATTTATGCATAATTTGCAATGTTTTCTCATTGACAATCGCACACCTCCGAAAGACTGGCTATTGCCGGAGTAATTGCTGTAGCAGCATGGATTCTTTCTATTTTTTTTTTGTTAATAAAATCATAAGTTTGGACAAATATTTTTAAAAATGTTCTCCGTAGTTCCTGTTACATATTCTAACCATTGTAAAATAAAAATAGCTTCCAATGCCAGTGGCGTAAAAAATGGGAGGGGAAAAGTGAGTGATATTTTTCCAAATTTACACCACTGGATCAAGAATTGAAAAATATACCCTTTCACATTTAAAAAAATTCTTCCAAATGTCAAATCAATGTATTCATCCATTTTAAAGTGATCAAATTAAAACATTTTTCATAACTTTCATAACTCCTAGCAGCGGGCGGCCAAAACAAGGGGCGGCCGCAGGCCGCATCTAACTTTTTTAATTAAGCAAATTTCTCGAATAAATATCCTGACTTTTAAATAGTTATAGAAAAATAAAAAAACCCAACTCCCATTGTGTCGACAACATACCTATCTATATCATTTGAAAAATGTTAAATGTGATAATCCATTATATTCTACTCTTACACACATTCATTATTTGATAGCAAAATTCGTGACAAAGGTGGCAATGGCTCGATTTGCGTTGAATTGTATTTCAGTAAGTGGATTTTGCCCCGTGTGCTGCGTATTATTTAACTCTGCAGCTTGCAGTCGCCGTCTGATTTATGAAATGAGTGGAAAAAAAAAGAAATGGTACATTGTCATCTTATTTTGTTAGAGACTGTAACAAAAAGATTAAGCCAAATGACGACGATAATAATAATATGGTTACTGTTAGGCCTGTTGCTCATTCCCAGGCTGTGGTTGATAATAGGTATGTCTTTTTTAATCAGTTTCCAAACATAAAACGTGTCATTTACATATTTTGATTTGGTATCAGGTATATCATACAAATTACAACTCACATATTTCATAAAAATTAAATTTTTATTATCTGAAGTTTTTGTCTCACCATACCCAAGCCACTTTGGTGCCCCCCAAACAAAATTCCTGGCTACGGCACTGATATTGATCATTTAGCTCAGATTTTACATAATGAAAAAAAAAGAAATATATCGTCTGAGCTAATAAAATTACATTTACCTTAAAAAATTTGTTTTTCTACAATCACATTGAAAAGTAGGCTTTTTCGCTTGCCATTGACAACGAAAAGTTGACATTTCTTGAGGAGAGTTACTTTACGCTAAAAAATGGCAAAGCGCTCGTTGCCTATAACAATCGATACTTCAAACACAATTGTATTGACAGTGACAGATATAAAAGTGTGAAACATATTTGAATTGACATATTTGAACTGACAGATTTTAAAAGTTTTTATGAATTCTACTTTATATTTGTTTTTATTAGTTACAATTGCAGAAAAAATTTTGTATGTATTACGAGTGAAAACGTGACATTATTGCTTTCTATGTACAGGCTGTTCTAAATTCGTTGTCACTGGGGTGAAACACATTAATGTTGAATTGTCTCGAAAATGGTGCCTCATGATAATAAGACAAGAATGCCTTTTTTATGTAAAAATAATTGTATTTTCGATTTATACCTTGAAAAGTAAAGAGCTCTCAATAACTTATAACATAACAGTTAGGGCAAAATTCACATTGGAGACCCCCTATACGTAACTACCTGACTATAATTTTCTAATTTGAGATAAAATCTCAATATTAGTTTCAATTTTGTGGAGTACACCAAATTTCGTTAATTTATTCAACTCTGTTTGGAAGATATCGTGGAAAAACCATTCTTCAGGTAAGCCCCTTTGAGAGGCTGTATCCCCTTTAGAAATCATTTCTGTTCCGTCTTTCAAGCAAACTACTTATTTTTACCTGGTCTATTAGCACTAGAAGTTTGTGTATATATTTATACCCCGTAATTATTTCATCAGATATTTATCCAGGTGAAAACAGCCAACTGAAATATTGGAAATTATAGTTAAAAATGATCACATTCCCTGTTTTCCAAATTTTGCTGTGGCATTGAGAATTTTTTCAACATTACGAGTCTCTGTGGATTCAGGCGAAAGATGTTCCAGTAAATTCAAAATTATTAAAAATAACGAAATAATATGACACAAGAAAGGCTAACAGATTTAGCCATTATCTCTATCGAATCAGAATTCTTTAAAACCATTGATTTCACCGACATTTGTGATATATTTGTTCCCAGAAAAACAGAGAAGTTTATAGTTAATTATTAGGTATAGGTATTAGAAGGAGGAGAAGGACTGACTTAGATATATAGGTACTTTGTTTGTTTAAGTTGTTATTAGATTGTATTTTTTGAGTGAATACTGTTGTTTTGTATTTTTAATTATAATGTCTATTTTCATTCAAAAGGTTATAGTTTTGTTTTTTAATGTTGGTATTTTTCCACTATTTTAACCTGGCTAGCTAAGACTTTTGGTTTTCAAACTTTATTTGCATTTTTATTATGTTTTACGTTCAGTTCTTAGACGGCTAGATAGGTTTATGTCATCGTTAAGTATTAGTAAAAATATGAAACATTGGTTGCGTTCATCACAACGTAGCGCTACCGAAGCGATCATCAATTTCCTGCTGAACGCGTGTTTTGGTAACTGATCAGATTGAGCGATGTGGAATCAGTCGCCATTTTTTCAATCAGAGTTAAAATACGTTACACGCCACCGATTGATATTGCATTAACTGTCATTTATGACATATGTTGGGAACATATTATAAATATCTTTGTTTGGAGATATTTTAGTTTGTATTTTAGTAAAAATGAGTGAACAGCTGGAGGTGACTTATGATTTTAATGATAAATTGTATAGTCTGTCAGGAAATTCAACTCTTCATAGTATGCTCCAAAGTAGGGAGTCATTTTTAATGGTTAGAAGTAATACCTATTTCATAATTATCGTATATATCAAATAAAATTGAGTTGTTGTTGTTGTATTCATTGACATTTGACATATTATATCGATTATATAGGTTTTTCTTTTTTTTTGTATTCTCAAAAATTACAAATCTTGTAGGACTATTAAAACATACCTTTTTTGTTGTAGGACATTGTTTTATTTGGACGAAAAATATATTAACCTATCACGTGATACCTTTGCCCTACAGTTACTAATAAAAAAAATTCCTGTGGTATTGAAAACTTTTGAGCATGAGACCAAGATGACATACCACGCAATTTGTAGGACAATGTGGGTGGTAAACTGGTAAACTTTGCAAATGTTAGCTAACCAATAAAAAAGAAATGAGCTGGTTAGTAATTATTTTTCATGACCTTGTTTTTGATACATGTTGGAGAGGGGGGAATCCCTAACAAAACCTTATATTTTGTAGGACAAATATTTTCTCACGTTTTTTAGACAATTATCTCAATAATTAACGAAGGAGGACTCGGTTAGTAATAAATTTTTAAAATTCGTGAAATCAACATATTTTATCCTTGCTACCCCTATTAAGCTACCATTTACCAACATTACTGTAAGGAAAAAAGTTGGGTGTCTAGTCAAAAGGGAGCTACTCACGAAAAATCAGCTTGTTAGTAATAGGTTTGTTCGTAGAACAGTCAGAAACTATCAGAAACCGTCACAGGCATGCGCATTAGAAAAAAAGCGTTCGTAGAAACAATTTGACAGTTGGTGATTTAAAAATCCTTTTTTGCGCGATTGATCTTTTTTGTTTGTTTACAGCATCGGTTGTCAGGTTGGTTGGTTGTGTTGACTGGTTTCTAAGTCTAACACGTCGGTAAGTGATTTACTTACCGTTCAGATGTCGGTAAGTAACCTACGTCTTAGCCCTACATACATTTAAGCGGTCATAAATAATATATTACTTCATTTATTACACAAAAGGAACAAAAAAATAAGATTGAAATTTTTTAATGAACAGAATCGAACAGAACAATATAAAAAGTACCCGTGGGTTGGGCTATCTATCGGGCGCGTCCCCAGGTGGCGGATAGGGGAACGGCCAAGGGACTGCGTCGCCGGCCCCTTGGTCAGTGGCAGAAATAAGTAGGGTGAGGGGAGCTAAACCTCCCCAAAATCCTTTGCGAAACATGCCACCGCGGACCAGCCTACCCAAGCTAAGGTGTAAGGAATCGTGCTGACAGCTGAATGGCCGCACGGTGATATGCGGTCACGAATGATCCCCTTGGGGAACCGGGCGGAACCCCATTGTAATTAGCCTTCCTCTGGTAATGCGGGGCTCTGCCAGAGGTGACCAACCCTTCCCTTGCTACTCGTGGGAACACACATGAACAAACAAAAATCAAAAATAAATCCCGAGGCTGGACAGAAGTGCTCACCTCAATCAAAAGCAGTAGCTGGGGATGAACAGAAATGTCCACCCCAAAATACTGGACAGAATGAGGCTGGAAGATCACCTCGTGATACAACAACACAAAGGCCTAGGCGAAAGCGCATTTGCGGCGCCGAAGCCAAAAGGAGGAAGAGAGCGAAGGAATCAGGGGTGGCAGCAGCTACAAGCGCACCCCCCTCTTCCCCCACTCCACCTCCAACAACAAAGGCACTTCCTGCGGCCGGCGCCAAGAGCTCCGCTTTGAACAAAGGCAAGGAACCGGCTGCCCCTGCAGGAAAGCGCCCTCACTTGAGCACCTCCACGGAGGGGACTCCAAGAAGGCTGAAGAAGCCGCGCAGCGACAGAAATGTCGCCGCGCCTTCCAAAACCTTTTCGGATGCCGCCTTGAGACACCTCAAGGTTGCTATTATAGATGAGACTAACCCGTACGGTAAGGTTACCACAGAACGGGAAAGACTCATTAAAAATCAACTGCTAGAGGAACTGGACAAGATTATCTTCTCCGCCTCCAGCAGCAACAGCAAAGCGCCCACGTTTAAGTCGTGGACATACTCCGGTGAAATCATCAGAGTGGTCTGCGATGACGACGGGACGCTAGAGTGGCTGAAAAAAGCCACAAAAAACCTAAAGCCGTGGGAGGAGGCATCGCTGGCGATCGTTAGTGTGGATAGGCTCCCTAAGCTGACCAAGGCCTCGCTCTGGATCCCGGAGGACGTCCACAAGACGACATCCGGTGAAAAAGAGAGGGTTCTTGGTCGGCTTAGGGCGCAGAACCCTAATCTGACGGTGGCAAGGTGGTGCACTTTCCACCATGAGGTAAAGGTGAACCCAGAAGGACACCTCTTCGTCTTCGGAATTGGAGACGAGGATATGGCTGTCCTCAAGAAGAAGTCAATGAGGATGAGCTATGCGTTCACCTCATTGACTATTAGGGTAACAAGGAAGGAAGCAGGGGGCACCTCTGAAGACCCGAGGTCCTTGGTAGTCGAGCCACCTAAAGTGGACATTGACCCCAAGGCCACCATGGGTCCCGAAAAGGACGTCGAAACAGTCGATGACCTGACGGAGGAGGCACCCGAAGACAGCGAGGTCGTCTCTCCCCTAGCGGAGGAGTAGATGGACCTCTAAAGAGAATCCAACTCCATGCAACCTACTCATGGACTCAAGGACGTTGGAAAAAAGGTGAATATTATACAATGCAACCTCCAACACAAAAAGGCGGCAACGGCAACACTATGTCGCCGCCTTGATGTATTGGAGGATGCAATAGCTTTGATCCAGGAGCCCTGGATAATAAAGACCAAAATTACTGGTTTCAGTAGCCTAACGGGTCAAATTTTCAGCCTACCAAGCAATCAGCAACCTAGGACAGCTATTTACGTCCCAAGGAAATACAGAGTCTCTCCGATGGCACAATTCTGCACCTCAGACCTTACTGCGGTTAAAGTGGAATGTCCAGATGGAAGAGGCAAATATAAGGCGTTGGTACTCGCATCGGTGTACTTACCTTCAGATGCAGCCACCCTACCACCGACCAAAGAGATGGAGGTACTAGTGGATCACTGCCTCAACCACAGAGTGGAGCTGATATTGGGTTGCGACTCAAACTCACACCACTTGAGCTGGGGCAGCAAGGATATCAACGCCCGAGGTAAGTCTCTTTATGAATATATAATTAAGAAAGATCTAACAATCTTAAACAGAGGCACGGAGCCGACATTTATTAACGCCCGTAGCCAAACATTAATAGATATTACGCTGGCGACAGCCAAAATATCAAACAAAATTCAGGACTGGCAGGTGTCGGATCATATTTCTATGTCAGACCACCGCTGGCTGACCTATACGGTAAGCCAGGATCTCAGGACCACTGTAAAATCCCGTGACCCGAAGAGGACGGATGTAGCTCTCTACAATCGACTCTTAGAAGGTGCTCTGCGGGAAACAGAGGTCCTGACTCCCAGCAATAATGAGGAACTGGAAAGGTACACAGTATCTATCCAAAACAAAATAGACATTGCCTATAAGGAATCCTGTCCCATGAGGATGGTTCAGACAGGTGGCACGACCAATACCTGGTGGTGCCCTGAACTGGAACACCTCAGAAAGACAGCGAGAACGACCTTTAACAAGGCAAAACGAACAAAACTCAAAGAGGACTGGGAAATGTATAAAGCCAACCTCAAAGAGTTCAAAAAAGTCTGCAGATAAAAGCAAAGAGAAGCCTGGAGAGCCTATTGTGAGGCAGTCGAAGACTTCCCACAAATTTCTAGGCTACAGAAGGCACTCTCAAACGACCACCATAAGAGTATCGGCATCCTGACAAGGGAAAATGGAGACAAGGCCGCCAACCTTCAAGAGAGCGCTGAGATTCTCATGGAAACTCACTTCCCAGGTTCTGTCTTTCCTGGAACGTCAAACTGGACGGAAGTACCAACAACACCCTCACAATACGACTGGCAATCTGCTAGTGCAGTAATTGATGAGGACAAGATAAGGTGGGCCATATCGGGCTTCTCCCCCGTCAAGTCACCAGGACCTGACGGAATAAGACCAGCCCTACTTCAATGGGGAATGAATATTCTTATGCCGCACCTGGTTGGAATTTTCAGAGCCTCTTTAGCTCTGAGGTATATTCCCAGTAAGTGGAGAGAAGTACGAGTGGTATTTATACCCAAACCAGGTAGGATGGACTACACCTTACCAAAAGCATTCCGACCAATTAGTCTCACATCGTTCTTTTTAAAAACAATGGAGAGGTTATGCGAGCGGTATATAAGAGATGAAGTGCTAGTTCACAACCCAATTCATCCAAATCAGCATGCATATACTCCGGGAAGGTCCACTGATTCGGCCCTTCACCAAGTGGTTGGCAGAATCGAAAGATCATTGGACAACAAAGAATCCACCCTGGGTATATTCATAGATATTGAGGGAGCGTTTGATAAAACAACCTTTCCAACAATTACCCAACAACTCAACTCCAGGAATGTACCTCTGGTAGTAGGAGAATGGATACTCAAGATGCTCTCTAGTAGAGCAATAAGTATCAATGTAGAAGACATCACAGTAAGAGGACTGGTTATGAGGGGATGTCCACAAGGAGGAGTCTTATCACCCCTTCTGTGGAACAAAGTCCTAGACACCCTGATTAATCACCTCAACAACAATGGATTCTACACAATTGCATACGCAGATGACATAGTTATCTTGCAGACTGGCAAATTTGTGAACACACTGTGCGACAGAGCGCAGGATGGGCTTAAATTAATTGAAAAATGGTGTAAGGAACACTCACTGTCGATCAATCCCAGAAAGACTGAGATGGTCCTTTTCACCAGGAAAAGAAGTTTATCGGGTTTGAAACCTCCCGAAATCTTCAAAAGCAAACTAAACTTTTCGGAAGAGGTGAAATACCTTGGTATTACCCTCGACAGGAAACTAACATGGAACTCTCATCTACACAACAGAGCAAAAAGAGCATATGTGGCTTATGAGCAGTGTCGGAGGACAGTGGGACGCACATGGGGTCTGTCACCCCGTGTGGTCACCTGGATCTACACTGCAATAATAAGTGTTCTGTTTTATTTGAATTTTGTAGGGTTTGTTAAAAGAAACCTGGGTTCAATTGCATCGTTGGCTGCCTGCAGCAGAGGTAG
>CAJUYG010000746.1:0-37937 GCA_910591675.1 Galerucella calmariensis
TAAAGAAAAGAAAATATCTGTGTCCAACCGATTACGATGAAGGGTATTTCAACTTCAACTGTTTGCCAAATCGAAAACACCCTTCTGATGGATCTATATGGTACACTATTTGTGGAATACCATTTGAAAATAGAGCTGAATATATAACAGTAATCAGCTTAATAACTTTGACAGCAGTGGGGATTTTTACGAATTTATATTTCAAATCTTTTGGAGATTCTGTATTTCAACAGAAAGATGGTCAAAATAAAAAGGATGAAAAAGTTGTGTTGAAAAAGAAATATAAATAAAGTTTTCAGTAACTAAATGGAGTATTTTATTTGGATGAAATTTTAACCTAATATAGTAGACATTTTCTCAACATTTCTGTGGAAATAAGAAAACTTCACTCTTGGACTGTCAACAGTACAGTTTTCTACAACCTAAACTTTAGAATTTTTCAATTGGTTACTACATAAACTACATTTTAATAAAGAGTTGTGTTTTATTTTTAAATTATAAAATCAGACCATAAGAACATAGCGGTCAATATATTTTCTAATGTAGCAACTTATTCAACTTCAGGTTCATATCAGATAAAAAAACTGTATTAAAATTAACTTATCATGTTACATAAAACTACGTTTAATTTACCATAGAAAATAAGAAAATACAAGAAATTATAGATAAGGTGACAATTTAAAATTAGCATACACCACCAGTTTGTTGCTGGTATACTTCGATGGTATCTCCTTCATCCATTTCTAAGGAATTTGGAGTATCTGTGTCATTTATGGGGTTACCATCAAATCGGAATCGGACAACTTGTGTACTAATACCCTGAAAAGAACAAATTATTGTGAAGTTGTAAGATTATGATCAAAGAAAACTTAGAAAAATGACCAACAAAGTTATACAAATAGTAGCTTCAAGAGAGATTAATGTAGAAAACAAAAAAAGAACTAGATGCCAACAAAGCTACCTATAGAACAGATTACAATTAATACATCAGCAGATTGCAAAATTGAATGTATATTCAACAGAACATGAATGGAAACCTGTTTACAATATATATAAAAAAAATTATGTACTGTAAATGCCTATGTATGTACATACATAGTATGTAGTTTCTTTACTCTAGGTTTATAATATCCCAAATGTTTTCAGCACACCATTTTATGGTATACACAATTCAAGTAAAAAGCCATATAATATACCCGATCTTCAGCCAAGAGGCATCTATTCATTAAAAAAGGATATATGATAATTTAGTTTGGTACTTTATAAAATTATCAATCAAATAATGTGTTTTAAATATAAGGAAACTTATTCATTTGAATTAACAAAGAGCATAAAAACAATTTGCTCTCTGATAGTAGCATCCAATTTTCAACTAGCTTTGTACAAGCCAAGCTTCAATAGTTTTTTTTAATACAAACAAATTTGAAAAGTGTTTACTGTCAATTATTTAGACATATTAACAAAACTGAAATTTGTCTGATTATTGTTTACATATTTATGAAGAAAAGTAAATGATAATTAAAATAAATAATACTTACAGCACGTTCACAATAAGCAGTCATCAACTTTTTCAGTGGAGTGTGTTTCTTAATTTTGAATTGTACAACAGCGTTATCTTGTCCGAGTACTTTGAGATTGATGTGTTCCGAGTCACTGGCCTACAAATTAAAAACCGTTTTTATATTATGCATTATTTAACATAAACGTTGTATAGAACTTTGTGTTTGATAACTACCTTTTTTTCATCACCCATTTCAGTTATATTTATTAATCTGTTACTAGAAAAAACAATACAGGAACTGCTTGAAGTTCTGGGAACTTTAGATGTTACACACTATCGCAACAATTTCACAAACCAACGCCGAAGCTGTTTGCCGCTTGCAAATAATGGCCGGCTGTCGGTGTAAAGATGGAGATTGTTTAAAGAGCGGTTAAGTAAAAGAAGGAAGATATAATGAAACATGGAAGTGACATCCTGTTTGGAGTATGAGGCACTATTTAGTTAGGAGTTTATTATGACACAGGTCGAACATGATAGGTGGAAAATAGAACATCGTGTAATTTGAACCAATCAAATATTGGCAGCTTGTCTCTCTAACCAGATAGTGATGGTGACCTAAACATATTTGTGAGGATTTCTTTCTAGTTTTGAAAATAAAAAGAGTTTTTTGAAATTAAATAAAATATAAAAAGATGATAATTGTAAAATGCAAACATGATAACAGTCATCTTTTAATCTATAATCTATAGACGTATTTATTTGGATAATAAGTATTAATGGATGAGCTGAACGAATTACTTCAGAATATTCAAATTTCCAAGCACTTATTTTTCCTTCATTATTATTATTGTTTCAACATTATTTGTTGTAGATTGCACAATTATTCAGATAAACTGATAGCTGGAGAAACGTCATGATTACCGGTTTAAAATGAGTACTCGTGAAAAACAGCTGACTCGATTTCACTGTATCGATTTTTTATTTTCAGATTCTCGATAGTCTCGATACTCTCGATTCATTTTAAAATAATGAGTTCATGAGTAACTTTGAATATGCACAGTTGTCTTTATTCAAAAATTATTAAATAATTACGAAGTGTAAAAGTAGTTAGGCATATAAAACATATTGAGTTAAGCTAAGACTGTGAGGAAATATTGTTTAGTACTGTATTAGTGATGTATTGTAGTAAATATAACCCATCAATTCAATATATTATTTAGCACAGAATACATTTTAATAACATTGAATTAATACAACTTTTAAAATGAAGTCCCCAATAAACAAAAAACTGCTACCTATGAAGGCTCATTATTTCTTTTTTAATGCAGGTAACTAATTTAAATATTATTAAAGTTTGAAGCTCTTTGTATGTAAAGTGTATACACTATAACAGATCAAAAATTACATTTTCTGCTATCCATTCTATTGATATATTTTTTAAATGTTTATTTTTGTGTTTTCCTTACAGGCATAAGTCCAGTCACTCCATACCTTAGTGTATATGCTAGGCAGCTAGGATTTTCTAGTGTAGTAGTAGGTTCGATGTATACAGCTCTCCCAATTTTTGGAATGCTGGCCAAACCAACATTTGGAACAATAGCCGATAGGTTCAATTGTAAAAAAAAATTATTTCTTGCAGCACAACTTTCAATAGCTATTGCTTTCCTAGCAGTATTTTATTCACCAAAAATTGATACCACAAAAGAAGTTCAATTTTTGTGTTACAATAATTTTCCTGGATTTATTTCAAATTCAACTGTAAATGAATGTACATTAAATCAATTGCAAAAGCAGGATACTTGGAATAAGTGTGAGGTAAAGAGTTGAAAGAATTTTTAAAATGTTGTTAAACAACCAAGTTTTATTTTTAACTATGCATACTATAAATTGAACTGTTTTTTCACAGATGAATTGTAGTGTTCTTGATCAATTAACATTATGCAATCAGTGGAATATAATTGACTACTGCGGGTCTAATAATCCAGGAGCATTATCATTTACATCTTTAGTACCAGCACATAAAACTGGACTTTTAAATAATTCTCTATTTTTTAACATAGCCAACATTACACTAAAAAATGGAACAGTATTAACTCTCCCATGTTTAAGTTTATCACCTCTCTCTACCTGCCAAATAAACTGTGATGATTATAATATTAATAGTCTTTTAACAGAAACATCTGTTAATGATAACGATGCCTATGGATTATATCAGTTTTGGTGTCTTTTGATTTTCATGATAATAGCTTGGATCGGACAATCTGTAGTAGTCAGCATTGGAGATGCGATATGTTTTCAATTATTAGGTAGGTATGTATTCAAATATTTCGAATCGTTATATGGTAATTTTACTAGGTATACTGTTGGTACTGTGAACAATGTCTATAGAATTTAGAAACTTAGTAGTAAAGCAATGTCTTATTACTAGGAAAAAATCAGACTTGTACATTTTTCAGGAGATCAGTACAATGACTATGGTTACCAAAGATGGTGGGGCGCTTTAGGATGGGGCATTATGGCAGCCATTACAGGTGCTTTAACAGATGTATTCAGTGAAGGTCGGGCTCAAAAAAATTATACTTTCGCCTTTTACGCCTCCGCAACTTTGCTCGTGGTAGATTTTTTAATTTCGTCGCAGATAAAGGTTGGTTTGTTTTCCTTTCTTATCACAATCAATGTTCGTTTTTATACAGTGTGTCAAAAAATATTTGTCAGCATGGGAAATGAAATTTGAATAGGGCAAGACCACGTGACTTTATATAATATGACAGTCGCCCTGATGAATCTCATGATAAACAAGCGCTCTTTGCATAACACGTACGTTTCTTAATCGTTATTTTGATCAAGTTTAAGCTCGTTTTATATGCTTAGGTATTTTAAAAAAGCTATATATGAGTGTTTATAATTAAATACAACACAACCAAATTGAAAATCTATAATATATCCAATTAATTGTTTATCCTCAGAGCGTCTGTCGTTATAGGGCATGTCCACTTGACGTCACAAACTATTTTGACAAGACTTAGGTGGTAAAACAATAAACAAAGCGTTCAGAACACGTGGTACTTAATAGTGAGGTTATGCTGATTTATAATGGTAGATCGTGTTTGATTTTAGTTGATTTTGCTTCAGTGTACTTTTAAAGTTATTTTAATTGTTGAGCTTGCATATTTAATAATATATAATATGGGTTAATAGTTGTTTGTTGTTTGACAATCCCATTCATGTATAATAATTCCCATTTGTGAATACAAAAATCGTAGTTTGCTGTCGGCTAAATAGGAAGGAAGAGAGTTTGCAAGTGGATAAAAATATCGGATAAATTACGTTACCGTAGCAACCCTAGCATTTAGGTACTGTCTGTTTACCAAGCAATGCACGTCAATTTGACAATTATAAATGTCAAAAACAGAATGAATTAAACAGCATATAACAATTCCAAAAAGTATGTCGAGATTTGGAAATATTTGCAAGGCAGAAATAGTAAGGGAGATTGGAAAATCCACTACAGAAAATACCAAGAAAACTCATTCCTCCATATGGAATTAATTTAATTTAATTTAGTTTAATTGAATTGAGTTTTTTATTCATGGGATTGTCTTACCAAATACCACGCGAGCTCAGATTTAGCAGGATATTTTTTCCGGTGGTTTTCTCATGCTTACTTTCATTGGCAATTTAACTCGATCTGTTCAGGCAAAATCACTCGAGCTACGCTCTCGTGATTTTGCCAGAACAGCTCTCGTTAAATTGCCAATGAAAGTAAGTATTCGAAAACAACCACAAAAAATATCCGGCTAAATCTGAGCTCTTGTGGTATTACCCCCGATAATTTTTCATCATGTCTATTGTTTATTGTTTTACCACCCAAGTATTGTCAATGTCATCTGTCGTGGACATGCCCTATTGTCAATTTGTCAGTTGCTCTATCTACATAGCATAGAGTATCTACAGCATGGTTGAATTGAACAAACAATAAAACTTACACAAATTTACATAATTTTCATGTGTTACCTTGAATTTTACACAAATTTACATAAGTTTTATGTGCTGTCTTTAATTTTACACAAATTTACATAATTTGCCTGTTATCTTTTTTCTGATAAGTTGCAAGTAGGTAGTTTATTATCGGTCATTTTGTTACGATCAAGGTTACGACTTGTTATCGCTTTTAATTTCAGATACTATAAAAAAATCTTTACTATTTTACTTATTCTGTTCATTCATTCTGGTTATACTGATTGACAAAAGCTGGGCCATCAATATTCGGAAAAAAATAGCCCACATTTAGGTTTCAAACAAATGACAAAAGAATAAAATTACGGTTGCTATGGCGACAGACAGTTCACCAAAGTTTCAGGAAATAGACAACTCGGGGTTAAGATCGCAGCGCCATGACGGTGACAGCTGAAAGCTAGCTAAGCTAACCGCTTTTTCTGAAATTTAATATATTAGGTGTGTTCTTTTTGCCCGAGATCTCAGTTAATCTCAGCTCACATCGGTAATGTGCGCGTTCTTTTTGATTTACTCACTTCGAAGTGAGCTGAGATTTTACCTCCCCCTTCACCGATGCTGAATGAGATGTAAGACGGTATCAGTTGGACTTGAGTCGGAAATAAAGTGGAGGGGATGAAGAAATATTTGATTTTGTTTACATATAAACACATAATCTAATTTTCATTTGGTACAAATTATCAATTGACTAAATAAAAGAGAAACAATTATGGATACAGTAATATTATTAGATGCTGATACGAATTTGTTTTATGTCTCTTATTCACGCAAGCGTCGGCAGATCGCGCGTTTCAATTGAGTAGTTCGTTCTTTTTGTTGCTTACTCACATCACTTTATCTCAGATCACTTTAACTGAAGTGAGCTGAGATCTCAGTCAAAAAGAACACACCTATTTGTATTGACCGCCCAGGGTGTTTATCCACTAACAGTGAGAGCTCTTACGAGAATAAACACTTATAAAGTGTGCATGAGAGCTCTTCCGAAATTGCAAATTATGATACAGCCCGCATGCGCATTTTTCAAGTGTGTAGTCTCGTAGGATCTCTCACTTTTAGTGAATAGACCCCCAGCTACTAACCAAAGGATACGTTCATAAATTTACTCAGAGTAAGGATAGTTTACTCCGAAGCGTTCATAAATTTACTCTACCAGTATAGAGTATATGCTTTTATAAACGTTCAGAAACCTACCCGGAGTAAACTCTGCATACTCCGCTTTTTAATGGAGTATTATATACTCTGACAGTTATGACAGATTGGCTTATACAGTAGCTCTGTTCAGATTACTGCTGGTTATTTTTATTGATGAATTGATATTACTTGATTTTGATACAGTCATATATCTATTAATAGATATATGGTTACAGTTGATTGCATTGCATATCAATAATGGACTACTCGGTGCTATCAATTGGAAAGGATACGATACCATTATTCTTAAAAATAAGGGTAGGTACCTACCTATGCTGTAATATAATACTTTGAAATCATTATTCATCATGAGTTCCTAACATTGTGTTATGATATTAATATTCAACTTATCCATGGTTTAATCAATGTCCATGGTTAATTGATTTCTATTTTCGAAATGAAAAATATAACCCCAAATATAATGACATTTGATAGTCACTGATTTGATTTACCTCCGGCCGGTATAGCCTTTGAACGGTTACTCCGAGTAACCAACAAACATACTTTTCTAATCACGTGATCATACTCTTCTCTACCCACTGGAGTAAGTTTATGAACGTAGCCAAAGAAACCAAATTTGTATTTGGTGGCTGTCACTTGTCTTGTCCTTGGCTATGTTCCGTAATCACTTCAATCTACTACATTAAAAGGGCGACGACCCAGCACTGTAGTGGAACGCGTTTGATGCGATAATTACAATCAAGCATGGTTAGTACTTGGATGGGTTACCATGACAGGGAAAACCATCGTATGCAGCGAAACACTTTAGACTACTAGGGTGCACTTTAGACTACTATGGTGAGTAGCATATCACAGCTCGCAGGCATTACACCAATGAGCACGAGGTATAATGTAGATATGCCGTCTTTCGGAGAAGACGTAAAACCGAGGTCCCGAGTCCATGGATGTTGGGCTCGTTAAAGAACGCTACCACTGGTTGGAACACTAGTGGGTTCGCCAAAATTTCCGGTTAGGGGTAGAGTGCTCACGGCGTCGGTGATTAGCCTCAGTCGCAGAAATAGACCGACGTTAAAAAAGGTAGGTAATCACTGATGCGCAGCGCCATATTCAATTAACATTGGCTTAAATCTTAGATCATAGATAATATACAGATCGTAGATAAGAGATGTAGATATATGTTTAGATGTTTTATTTGTTTATGCATGGACAAAACAAGATCTCCAAAAACAAAAACGAACTACTAAATGCTGCAGCACTTTGGACGTACCTACTTCTGCTAGCCAATTTAAGAAATTCATGTTTCCATTGTCTCTATTGTAAAATAAACTTTTAAATGTTTTTTCCAGAATACCCAAAACAAAATATCGACGAACATATTCCGAGATGTAGGTAGGTTGCTACTAAATATACGAATATTGGTATTCCTCTTATGGTGCATAAGCATGGGTATGTTTACTGGATTAATCTGGCAGTTCGAATTTTGGCTTATAGAAGATTTGGCTAGTAAACAAGGATGTTCGGCAACTGCTAACGTAAAAACTTTAGAAGGTTTAATCCAAGCAGTTTCAACAATAATAGGAGAGGTGCCATTTTTCTTCCTTTCAGGAATTATTATAAAAAAAATTAGCCACGTACATGCTATGTCGTTGGTACTGTTAGCCGTAGGCATTAGATTTATTATTTATTCTGTGATACTAAATCCTTGGTATTTCCTGCCAGTAGAAATATCGCAAGGCATTACATTTGGGCTATTTTTTGTCTGTATGACATCCTATGCCAGTATCATAGCTCCAGCAGGGACAGAAGCTACCATGCAAGTAGGTATTTTTTAAATGAGATCTATTTTAGCAACTTTAAAGTCCATTTTCCACGGTGCGAGTTGCCGCTGCAACTCGAAAAAGTTGCATGCAACTTGGCGTTTTTTTCGTTGGGCACACCGGTCGCATGAATTAGAACTTGCTCTATTTCCGAGCGAGAAGTCGCTGCGACTTGGTAACTTTTCTGGAGGATTTTGTCGCTCCAACCCAATATTTCTATATTGGCTGCTCCGCTCTGACATTGCTGTCACTGTCAATCAAGTTGGCAAAACGTAACGTTTCCCCTAAGGAGCGGGTAAACATACAATGGGGCTCCATCAACTGCGCATGACTCAAGACTTTGCGAAATTTAGTAGTAACATAACAATATTGAAATAAATATGTAAATATCAGAAATATAAAACTAAAAAAAAACAAGAAAACCCAGGCCCAAACCCGGTTGATCAAAGTGTAACTATGTATAGAAATATCAAAAAATAAGAAATAAAAAACTAAAAAAAAAACAAAAAAACCCAGCACCTAACCCAATATTGGAATAAATATGTAAATATCAGAAATATAAAACTAAAAAAAAACCAAGAAAACCCAGGCCCAAGTAAACAGTAAACGAAGGTGTCAACATGTCCAGCAAGAGCAATTTTTTTTTAATTTGCAGGTCATGGTAGGCACATTAAATTCCCAAAATGTCAGGTACCTGACCATTGTGGAAGGGTGGGAAAATGGCTCTGAAATTCCAGAAAATCCGTTTTCACACGATATCTGCTGAGATTTGACCACTGGAGAATTTTTGTTCAGACGAAAAATAAAGAGCAGTTTCTTACCCACAAATATGATCCTTAACATTTTTTCGAAAAATTAGATAGTTTTCGAGATAAATGTTCCGAAAGCCGACCCAAAATTGAGCTCCAGGCTGGCTTATAGAGAGCACGCTCTGAGGGCATGACGTCCCCAAGCAAATTACTAATTTTTTAATAACTCGCGTTAAAATCAATATTTTCTAATGAATCAAAGTGCGGGTGAAAGAAGGGATCTGTGGCTACTAAGGCGTGTTTTTAACCACTCAATTCGTGCTCCTGGGTCATTGGAAAACCAGGCCAAAATTCGTCTTTGCTAGATTTTTTAATGCTTCCATGGATTTATTCATATTATTCTTATTAATAGTTATTTCAGCCAATCCTATTGGATAATGGTTCTTTGGGGGGTACTTTATTTATTCTAAAACAATGCTACCAATAATTCGCCCGTATTTTTTTGAATAATGTGTTTTCTAAGAGGCGATTTTTGTGGATTTCTGGAGTTTTCCCGAGCGCTCTGGTTTATCGGGAATTTCTCGATGATTAACTGTCAAACACGCTTATAATTGATATTGGGAGAAAGGTTAGAATATCCTCTTGCCGATGGTATGATTTTTTTTGGCCCAGACCCCTGGGTTTTCAGGAAAATCGGGGAAATTTCCAGTTTTCTGAGGGAAGACAGCTATTCTTCTGAGTTTTTTCGAGCAGTTTTTTCTCTTTACAGTAAAATTTTTCCCGGTCAAGCATCATACCCCATGAAAGGTCACATTCTGAACTTTCCTTTGATATGTGTATCAAGTATTTTATTTGTCTCTAAATTTGTTGTAATGGATGCCTCATTTTATTCTCGCACGCCGCCACGCCACCCATCTATAGTGTGGTCGACGGCGTCTGCTATAGTGCGTGTACACGTGGATGCTTTCTGCTGCATTGTTTGTCAACAACTGACAATTTTACATGTAAACACTATCTCTTCCGTGATTTTTCAAGAATAAATTAGTAGTATTCCAGTGTAAAAAGTGAAATTCAAGTCATTATTAATTTTATTGTTATTAAATAATAAATTTTGAAATTTTTATTGATAAAAAACAGGGAAATATTGAAAATTCTTGAGCTTCTTTTTTTTTAGCACATGGTGAGGTTTCATTTTTTTAATTAATATCATTAATATTGTTGTGGGTGAAATGACATCTAATGATTTGATAAATATTGTTCATTCCTGTAGAAAGAGGATTCTAGTACGCCCGTGTGTTTTATTTGTTTTATTTGTGATCAAGCTCTGACTGAAGACGTTCCCGTACCCGAAGACTAGAAACCCTAATAAATGTTAGCAAGACCAGGAAAGACAACCACCATTTGTTCCTGGAGAAGGTATCGTCTGTGGAAGTTCATCGCTTGTGTAGGAAGAGGTATTCGGTAATGAAGAATGGGAAAGTTATTTTCGCAATTTTAGCGTCTACTTTCAATCCTTTTCGCACACAATCATTCCTAGGATTGGTCTGTCCAATAAAAGCAGGCCAGGGTCTCAATTTTAAAGAAAGCGATAACTTTTTGATCCCGAGAGTGGGTAAGAGATCGATCATTTTCATGTTTCTTTTCATGGCCTTAATTATTTGGCGGTTACGAAAATGCAAGGTGGCGCCATCTACCATAGATGCCTGGAGGCCCAAACATAGAAATTGGTGTATTTTCAGGGTCCCTCATCCCAGATTTTGGACTAGAAGCGTCAGTTTTTAAGTTTCAGAAAACTGCGAACTTTTCAATCACCATTTTTGCAAAAAATATTGGTGTAACGAAAGAAATTGTGGGGACAACTTTTGTAGGTAATGAACTGCTCTTCATTTTTTGTCTGAACAAAAATTCTATAGAGATCGTTGTTCGGGAGATATCGGCGAAAAACGGATTTTCGGGATCTCTAGAGCCATTTTCCGACCCTCCCACAAATTTCAGGCACCTGACATTTTGGGGGTTTAATGTACCCACTATTACCTGCAAATTAAAAAAAATTTCCTTGTTGGACCAGGTGCCCATGTTGACGGTATTTTGCGCCTTCATTTATTGGACTATGTATAAAAATATAAAAAAAAATAAGAAATAGAAAATAAAAAAAAACAAAAAACCAAGCACCTAACCGGGTTTCGAACCTACGACCCCTGAGTTGTAAGCTCAATACCCTACCAACTGCTCTAATCAGCTCACATACAGTCACATCGAATAGAAGGTTAAAGGCTACTTGGACGCATGCGCACTTCGGCTACTAAATTTGAGGTGGTGGGAGGAATCGCATTGTATGTTTACCCGCTCCTTTCCCCTATGCCTGGATGAGTCGCAGCAACAAACTATCGATATGCCGATTGTACTTTTTATCGCTGCGATTTGACGCAACGTGGAAAATGAACTTTAGTAAGGTTAGGGTTGGAGACGTAGCCGTCACCTGCAAGCCTCCTTGACCTGTTGGGGTATTCTTGTAAAAATTATTGGGCATACTATAAAATTTAAAAAAAAGTTGATATTTGTGAAATTTTTTTATCATTGACGTACGATAACGTTTTTAAAGGGGGTCAATTTATTTATAAAAATTCCGATTTACCATGGGCATTGTTCTTTCAGGGATTGGTAGGAGCTGTATTTGAAGGAGTAGGCGTATCGTCCGGTAGTTACATGGGAGGATATTTTTATAAACAAATTGGAGGACCACTGACTTTTAGATATTTTGGTTACGCATCTTTAATCATCTGTGTTATACATGTCATCCTTCAACGGTTACTACAAGGTAAACTAACCAACTCTGCAGATAATAACTAGAAATATATGTCATTGAATGTATATTTTAAAGTTAATTGAAATAATAAAATGAGTAATAAAACTATATACTATATTTATTAATTATTTATCTTATTGCAATAATTTTCAAAGCTTACATATATATCAACAAAATTGACATAAGTTTGTCCAAGATAGGTCATGTCTACCAGCTGACAAGCTGGCACTAATGACTGTGTGTCGCCCTGAGGATGAACTTAATGTCGATGAAAGCACCAATTCAAAATTAAATGAACTCAAACAGTATCAAAATACGTAGACTTGCCCCATGAATACCTATATATACAAAATATTATAATTTGGAAGTTGATAAAATTGAGGTTAATGTCTTTTCAACAATTTTATCATGACTGCAACGTTATTTAAAAATAAATCAGAAACTCCTTCATTTTGGACCGATTTTCTAAATTTTGAATTGTTGTTGTGTAACATTGTAAAAATCTGGATAAAATAAAAATATTTACTGTTATTTATATATAAATAAAATATAATATACCTTCCGCTTCCGTGTAATAAAGTTGATTAAATATCGAATAGTTTATCACAATTAATTAGATTAACTATTTATTAAAAAATAATTAGGTCATACCCTACATAAGAAACAAACAACTTTGTGATATGGAGTAAATAAAAAACTACATTTAAATAAAAATTTTACTTTATTTTATTGAAATTTTTTTCCTAAAATGGTACTTTTGACATTGTGATTTGTTAATGACTATATTCATTTATTGTAAGATGGGTTTGTCAGCAATCAGTTTTCGGATTAACTCAAAATTGCAAAATATATTTCACTATTGTTGGCAAACCCTTTTACATTATCAGGAATTAGTAACAATCATGTACCTATATGGGAACTTTGTGCAAAATGAAATATGGTTTAAACGATTTTAGTTCGATAACAAAAAAAGTCTGCTTCTAAAAAGCATTCGGAAGACATTCACTGAGAAAGAAAATATATATCTTCTACTTAGACCTATTTTCTAAGGAAGCTTTGGTTTCGGTATATCCATCTTCTATTCAGATCTTATGGAATTTTTTATTTTATTGTCCCATCTGAAATCGTATAAACTATAACATTGTATAGTTTTTATAAAAAAATGGAAAATAATTATTTTATATTGGGTTACATATTGTATAATATTATAAAATTATGTTTGTTCCAGACTCCAAAAGTAAATATTTATGTTGTAAAAACTATGAAAGTGAAGACGAAGAAGAATCAACTTCTTTAATAAAACGACAAAAAGCGGCAGTACCCTAATTTTTCTGTTACACAATTCCAGATAAGATGAATTTCATAAATTTACACTGCACTTAAAAATCTGTGCAATCTACAGATTTTTTAAAATATATTTGAAACTATTTTATATAAAAAATAATTTTTTAAATTTGCAATGATTGTGATATGTGTGACGAAATTTTAAGAAAAATTTCAATACCTTTTTGTTTTTATTAAATAGTCAATTTAATAAAATTTATTTATGATTGTTAATAAATGTTTTGTTTTCTGTTGTTTTTTCTTCACCTGATTTCTAATAAATTTATTGGATGGAGATGTGCAATGACGTATAAGTGGTATATTTTTTGGAGGATTCCATTATTTGATTGACTGATAGTTCAGCACCACTAGCAAGAAGCTTGGAGTTCTCGGCACATTTACCTTTAGGCTTTTTGTGCGCTTGGTTGTACCGGTGGTCCTTATATCAGACTTAACAGTCTTTTCACCAAGTTCATCTTGGAAAAATCTTCCCTTGAGCGCTCTAGTTCTAGCAGGAGTCTATACCTCCAATGCTTCATATTTGAAGATGTGTGAGGCTGTCTTCTCTTCTTCCATACACAACCGACTGCATCCCTTGTATGCAGGTGAAAGAGCCCGTCACTTTTCTCTGTTGAATTTAAACCTAACCCAATTAAAGACTATCAAACGCTTGTTTATCATCAGGGCGACTGTCACATGACGTCAGGTGGACGTGCCCTATTATAGATTTTTGACATAATTATAGGGCATGGGTCGAGAGTGGGTGTGTTTGAGATGTTGGAAGAGCGAGGAAGTTTTGGAAAATAAACTGGGAGGTCTGGGAGAGGTTAGGTGGGTTTGGTAGGTATAGGCATTCGTCCAACACTGTCTGGGTACTGGTTAAGGGCTCATTCGAACATGAGTTTCCCATCTTATCGGCCCGAAAAAAAAACCTATTTAAAGACTATCAAACGTTTGTTTACCATCAGATTCATCAGGGCGACTGTCACTTGACGCAGTCCATAAGGGCAGGATGGGCAATGTCCATGAGCGCTGAGTACCTTGAGGTTTCAACATTAAAATTTTTATTATTAGAATTTTTAGTTTTTCTACATTCTTAATTAACAAATTAAATAATATATTTTACTAATAAAAATATTCACTGGAAGTGCGCCCCTGTAACCAATCAATCGAATCGTACTTCTAACTTGTGCAAAGTTTTCGATTCGATTGAGGAGAGGGCGCATTTTTGTTCCTTGTCCAGGGGCGCATTTGAAACATGTTCAATTTTATTTGAATATTACTTAGATCATCAGATATCAGTATTTCGAGTACATAACTAGATGTCTGTAATAAAAATAAAAACCCACATTTTAATTAAACGAAACCTTGAGAAATAGATATACAAATTCTTTATATAAAATAGGTGTTCATTATAATGAATACATTGTTTTAAAATTGAGCCATAAAATTTGAAATTTATCATTAGTCTAAAGCTTATGTATAATCCTTATAGATAATTTTCAGATTAAAAATAGTAAAACAATTCAAACGGACAATTATATACAATCGCTTCGTAGGTAGGTAATTGTGGAATGTATTAGTTCTTTGACTATCAGTTCATAAAAAAAACAGCAGATTATTTTCTACGGTTACCTTTAGATAGTTATATGGCCAAGGTTATAGTTTTTGGTATGTATTTTTTTAATCCAAGTCAAAACGTGTTAAAATGTTTATGTAATTATTAAATATCTTTTATATTCTTCCATTTAATTTTGTTGTTGTCACCAGCCGATTCAAATTATATTTCACATTGGTTTTAGGTTTTTTCTTACTTCTAACAGGTTTTTCAAACTACAAAAATTTTAAATTATAGTGTCAGAAATAATGGTAGTTGAATTTTTTTCTATTTTGTGAATAGTTTTTAAATTATTTTATTACAAGAATATACCAGAGACTTTCAGGAGAAGTCCTTATAATATGTTACACACAGTACGGTTCGCAAAACTTCAACTTTTCAAAATTAACTGGATTTATAGAAAAAATGTAAATGGCAAACTTGTAGACTTCGTTTCATTAAGGAAGAAGCCACTAGAGTCTAGAAGTTGAAGTCGCGAAGAAGCTACACATAACAATATCTGAACATCATCTAATGGCTTCTTCCTTAATGAAACGGAGTCTAGGAAATTTTATCGTACTACTACTACTACTGAATGTGCAGGCGAGCCTTGACCTAGGCAAACTAAAGTCAAGGTTCCGGCACTGAGGCCACTGATGGCGGGCCCATATTGTGCCATTCCTGCTACCTAGACATCCATGAAGCCGAGCCCTTCAATAAAGGCCACAATCTTTTTCAGTGGATGACTGCTTGTGTCTCCAGGGGTCATGACAGCACTCCGAAGATTCACCTGCGTAATACAGCCCAGTGTGGACAATCTAAGAGAACATGAACTGACGTTTTATCAGACATGCCGCAACCCCTTCATAGGGAACTTTCCTCTACTCCTAGGCTGTAGAGGTGCTTCCTCACACAGCAGTGCCCTGTTCTCAACCTACTCCTTGGTAGTTCAATAGCTGCCCCATCAGTCCATCCCTTCAGTAGAAGTTTGGATTGTCTAGGACCCTGCAGAGCATTCCAATGAGCGAGGTGCTGGTTCCTCAGCCACTTTTTCGTCTCCTTGCGTATTGTTTTTTTAGGCCGAGGGAAGGAGCTGCCGCCCCTTCCGCAGCCAGTGCATCCGCCATTTCGTGGCCTTTTAAAATCAGAGTGGGTCGGAATCCATTCTAGCCGCACTGCGTTCCGACTTGCAAGATCAGCAAGTCCTGAGTTGATGGTATATCTACTCAGGGCTTTAATTGCTGCCTGACTGTCGGTGTATATGGTTATGCGTCGATCCACATAACCTTTGTCTAGGTTTATCTGCGCACATTCCAAGATAGCGTATATCTCGGCCTGAAATGCAGATACACCATCACCCAATGGTACACAGATTTGTGTCCTTGGGTTCCTAGAGTAAATTCCAGCCCCTGCTCTGTCACCAGAGCATAAGCCATCTGTGAACCAGACAGTCCGATGAGGCTGTGTATTCGTCTCTTTTCCACAGGATTCTCTGTCCCGGATCATAGCCCTTTATTGATCGTACAGAACCTTGAAAACCCAGAGCAGGAACTTAGTAAAAAAAACTATTTAAATTCAACAATGTATATTTGAAAAATTCAATTACAGTAAACCCTAAACAAATCAATTGATAAGAACAAGTATAAATAAAAATTTCACTATTATCACAAAATCCTAATTATAAAGAGATTACCAAATTGTGTAATACCCAACACAGTAAAATTATAAAACGTTTCAAAGAATTAACAAATAAATTATCCACTGGTTAATGAAATATAACAAACCAGCGGTTCTCAAACTTACGTATCTCTTTTGCCAGCCGTAGTTAATCGATAAAAATGATACTGCAACGAAAAAATGGGGAGCTCACAAATCCAGCCTAAAATTAATGTGAAATGAGGAGCTGCGATAGTTTGAGAACCACTGCGCTGGAATAACCAATTTTGTCGAATTTTGGAATTTTTCTTCTAGTACAAGACAAATTTTAATTATTGATGATAATATAAATGCATTTTTAATTCCATGCACTATCAAAATATTTGATAATACATTAAAC
Source organism: Galerucella calmariensis (assembly GCA_910591675.1). Lineage (NCBI taxonomy): Eukaryota > Metazoa > Arthropoda > Insecta > Coleoptera > Chrysomelidae > Galerucella > Galerucella calmariensis. The sequence continues at coordinate 17,016 of CAJUYG010000746.1, forward strand.
ATGTTTAATTACCATTAGGAAATAAATTAGCCACTTAAGTTTAAATAAAATGGGTGTCATATAGCTGTACCTCCAATTTAAACAACAATTATTTTTGATAGAAGTTGGTTCGTTACAGAAAAGTTTCATTGGAATCATCAAAATGTCTTGATATAGGTATGAATTTTTCTATATTATTAAAGTAGATATTTTAAATAAACCAGTGAGACGAAATTTCCTTCCACATCCCCTTTATATATTATCCACTTCCGTTGACCATATTTCCCAACGAGGTAAAAAAAAGAGGAGAGAACATAACAGTTTAAAGAATCATCGACCAAAGTGGCTTCTCAATATGGCCGACTTCCGTAAACAAACCAGAGGCGTACATTAAATTATTCAATTAGGGGAAACAAAAAACTCTCATAAATATGCATCTTTTTAAGGTGGTACTTTTTGTTGTTAGAGAATTGATACCAGATTTTGGTACATTCAAAAATTTTATAACACTATTGTACTACTCAATATCAACTTAAATTTATACTAATACTCATAAATAACCTTCCTAATACTGAAAATCACTATTTTCAACGTGGCTTTTGAATTTGACACATTTCAGTTTATTAAGGTTATCTATGTTGACACAAGAATTGATGATTAATGTCACTAATGTGGCTTCTCAATATGGCGACTTCGGTCGAAAGTTGGTTAAATCACTACCACGCTTAACTTCCCTCCTTTTTCTTTTGCCTCGTTGATATTTCCTGAAATATTTCACTCAAGTCGTACCTCTTTCACTACCCACGCTCACCCGCCCATGCGATTTTTTATTTAGATTCAAAGTTATAGAACAAAATTTGGAAAAAGAAATTCAATATTCCTCAGAAATTTCCATCCAAAAATGTGAGCTGCTATAAGAAATATGTCAAGAATAACAAGTAGGATTTTGTTTAAATGGTTTGGTACAGCTATTTTGAAATATTGGCTACTTAGTAAAATAGTAGGAACTCAAAAAAATCACTAAAATCAATTTTTAAATATAAAATTGTATAAATAAATTTTTGAAAAAAATATGCCGAAAGTTCATTTACGATAAGTTTGCAATTTTGACATTTGTAGTAACAATTGCAGCCACTGAACAAAATCTAAATAACCAAAGTGTAGATGGAATAATTAATCATATGAAGGGGAAAGTTACGGTCCAAAAGTTGGCTGCCGTGTCCGGGATTGCCAGACTTATGTTGTCAAATTTAGACAATTTTATCTTTATCCAGTGGTTGCAAGAAGATGGTAGCATCCCTAACATATCATATTTTGAGCGAGAACGAGATAACGGTGGACTGCTAATTTCTATTAATTCTGTGAGAGATGTAAGTTTTTGATGAATACATTGTTACTTAATACTGCAATAACGATGCTATTCAACATGTGCATGAACATTTTTCAGTTAAACTTATGGTTTCAAACTTGGACCTCTTGAAATTTATGTATTTACTCATCAAAATTTTATTTTCTGCTCTTATTTTTGAGTTGAATGTAATCTTATACAATAAACAACTTATTAACATGATTTTATGCCAACAGCTGGAAAAAAATGACAACGTGGCAACGATGTAAAACATCTGTCGTTTTGTTATTGCAAACTTATCGTAAATGAACTATATTAAAACAATAGCGTAATGCCCGTTTGTAATTATCAATGATTTAGTACAAGTTTTAGTCTATTTTTTAGGATCCTAAATAAATGATAGATACATACACATTTCATTTATCATCAATTTTTCAGTCAATTTTGAAATTGACGAAACTTGTCCTATTTTTGTTCAATTTTAATTGATAGAAAATATTTATAGAACCAGTCCTATTTTCTATCAATTAAATGACAACATTTTAGTGTCCTAAAAAATTGACTTGTACTAAATCATTGATAATTACAAACGGGCATTACAATCGAAAGAAAGTCAGTTACTTATTGAATATCCCGTGTAGCAACTTTACAAGCAACAGTGCTTCTGTCAAATGTCATCTATTAATAAACTAGTCAAATTTTGAGCAAGTTGCATGTTTTAAGTTGTGCGGGAAATTCAAAAAGTAACTCTTAGATCTGAAACCCTGTTGTCGGATGTACTTCAGTTCTACCAGCTTAGATTATAATAAATTACTAGAATTTAGTGAATATGAAGTTGTAGGAAATTGACCCACATGATTTAAAAATTTATGATTGAAAAATATTTCGAATTTAACTTTTTTTCGAGCATCTAAAAACTACAAACTACATTTTTCTATAAAACGAGATAAATTTGGTTCGTTTCCATGAAAAAGTGACAAAAGTTGTCCATTAAATTTGATTTAAAAAAAACTTCTACCCTTGAAAAATAATAATGATAAACTTAAAAGTAAGTACTGGATTACAAACGAAGATAATAATAATTTTGAAAATTACTACTCAATGACTAAATGAATTATTTCTATTACCATTTTGGGATTGTGTCTATAATACTGAAAATACTCTAAATTAAATTTAGAGAATCACAACACTCTTTGGAATTGTATGTAATGAACTTACGTTTTAGGAAACTTCATTGTTTAAGGTCTGGTCACACATAACGGCACCAACCTCTTTTTTTTATAACAGCGGCAAGCTGTCAAGAAAAACAGACAACCTTGCTTTTGATGCCGTCAACGTAACAGTGCGATTATGTGTGACCCGACCTTGACAAGGTTAACAAGATAAAATTAACTTTCATCCCATACTAAAAATTATCAATTATTAATTCGTAGATTCTTAATTTGTCTTTTAGCAGAATTGCATAAATTCATTTTTATATATTTTTGACTTTAATCCCAAAAAAGGTAAAATAATTCCAACTAAATTAGTACCAATATTTTTTTGGTTATCTAGAACATAATAAGGTCAATTCCTTTTTATCATTATGTTGGTTTTTTTCCCTGTTTTCTTCTGGTATAGAATAGTCTTTTTGAGATCCTGAAAGAATAAAAAAAAATCTTATTGTGTATTATTTAATTGGTTAAAGGAGATATGTCGTAACAAGTGACAGTTGACAAGATCACACTAAACAGTCAATTTTGTTCACTACTGGCTGTGAAGTTGACAATTATTGCTTCTTCTAGCCAACTGAGAAGTTGAATTTCTCTATTAGTGGTTAATAATTTTCTATTATTAACCTAGGTCAATAATGGACAAATTCAAATAATTTGAGAATCCAACAAAAGCTTGTGCAACATAATTTTGTATACCCAGGAGATTTGCTGCTTGAAATTACCCATCAGAAAATTATTGAAATAAAAATACCATTAGTTTGTAATTCGCCCACAACCAAAAATGACTGATGACATAAATAGTACGTTCATAATATATCAAAAACTGACAGTGTACTTGTCAGTCAGACGACTGGGTAAACGCTTCTTGTGGTGCGTTTGTGAATTATTTTCAAATGTTGTCTTAAATTTGGCTAGTTGTGGAAAAAATTGTGTATACACCATGGTGGTGAAGACATTTATAAACCTCGCACGTTGGTGCTCGATCAATAATAATAGTCTTCACCACCTTGATGTATAATATACTATTAAATATTGATATCTGTAATAAACTTACTTTAGTGCATAATTTTGTTTATTGCAATTTATATTTTTAGGATCAAAGAGATTGACTCCGAGTAAGGAATGCAGAAACACTGAGAAAAAAGGAATCCAAGAAACAATTTTATTTTAAATGTAATTTCATTTAATAAATATTATCCCTTCCTCACCCCAACTCCCTGAGATTTTGCACAGAATACAAACAAAATAGGAAATATATAATTTAATTTGAATTTAAAGTCAGAAAAAGGACAATTTCTCCTCTGGATTTAAACTTTTGTTTATTTTGGAGATATTTAGTCTCAACAAATGGCTGTCAAAAATAAGTAGGGGGCATGACAAGTTGTTGTTATAAAAAACAAAAGGTAGAGGTCGCAAAATGACTAAAAGTCACACACCGTAGAAGGGAAAGAGATGAGGAAAAAACTGGGGTCAGTTGGCCCAATGTTAGCCTATGGATCAGTGGTGTGGTGGAGAAAGACACTGCAAATGGTAGCTATAGAGTATTAGGTAGCAAACAAAGGTTTATATCTGTTTAGGTCTCCTAAATATTCCTGTAGTTAACCATTAATTGGCTTTCTTAGAAAAGGTTGTATAGTTTAAGATTTGTATCACCAACTTTCACTTTAGAATTTAATGACTTTTTTTGAGTGCTTTTGTCCATCTCAAAATGGGCAACACATGTGAAAGTTTTTGAAGGCAAAAGGGACAATCAATGGTTAAATCGGAATGACTTGTTTCTTAGCGGTCTAAGAGACAACACCAAATTCATTTTTTTTATTTTGAGTAAGTGCTCTCGTCACGGAATTTATTTATTTCATTATTTCTGAGTTAATAAAACCTGCACATAACGGTATGTGTAGTTTAAGGTTATTTATAAGTATCTTGTACATATTGTTCTGTTTGTCCTTTATTATAAAATCTATAGTCCAAGAGCCCCAGCCAAAAAAGTAGGTTCTAAAAAAAATGTACGGGAACAGGTATTTTTTTCTTTGAATGTGTTCAGGGGTGTCCCCCGAATGTAAATCCAAGTTGGCGTCATGGCTTCACTTCAGCCGCTACCTTGAAAAACACGTTTGATTAAATATCTCGCAAACCACGCATCGTACGACAAAAAATGTGAAAATCATTATTGCAGGTAATAATATTTGCCATATTTTTTATTCAAAACTTTTTTTTGTATAATTCATAGGTTTTTAATTATAGCGCTCCAAACTTTTTTCAATATGGTTTTTGCTAAATATTTAGTTAATGGTCAATGATAAATTAAAAATTTAGGACATGGAATTTCGTTCCCTCGCCTGTTTGTAACTAAGCGTTAAACGTACCGGTCACAGGGCTGCAAGCTTGCGCAGTAACTACATGTGGCCAGATATGAAGGAAGTTATATATATTTTCCGAAATGTGTGTTACAATAATTCTGTTCTTTCCAATATATTATGTTGCGTCTAGTTTTCTCTCGTTATTTATTTGATTTATAAGCACATGTAAATATGTTTTTGAGAGAGGGGAAAAACCCAGGTCCAAAACGGGTTTCGAACCTAGGACCTCTTGGTTGTTAGCTCAGTATGCCACACACTTCTTTTTCTTTTAGTGATTTTGGCAACAATTTTAGACAGAGAAAATAAAGTGCTGACGAATATACACAGTATTCTACAAAATTTACAACAATTGAAACGGGTTAGGGGTGGTTCATAAATCACGTTAGCACACAAGGGGGGTGGAGGGGTCTTGGTGAGTGTGACAAATGGGACCGGGGGTCGAAAGGCAACGTGACGTTCGCGAAAATTTCTGTCAATGATTTTTTTAAAATTTTTGTCATGATAGAAGTCACTCATTTCGTATTAGTAAATTATACAGATTTTTAAACTTTTATAAATGTATGTACATTCAATCAATTTTTTTAGGAGGGGGATATTTGGATTGTAATATTGTAATATTGTTAGCGGGGTAACAGAAAGTGTGACACAGCGTGACAACCGGGGGGAGGGGGTCTAAAAATCCCAATTTCAGCGTGACGTGTTTTATGAACGGCCCCTTAGCGATTTTTCGAAAAACTCAGATTCTCGTTAAATTTAAAAAAATAAAAAATTCAAATTGAACACCAACCTATCAAAAAAGAAATCATTTTTAATATTACAATATATTATAATATACAATATAAAATGGCATAATACAAGCATAACGTTAATTAATAATAATCATAATATTAAGAATAGCAATAACAATTCTTACCATGTAGCTATTGTTTTTTGCTACATTGACAATCTTTTATATGATGATACCGTTTTAAGCAACAATAAAGATCGATGAATTATTAGTTGTTCTCCACATTATTTATAACTTCAATTGATTCGGTACACAGCTGTATTGACATTGAATACTTGAATACTTCATGCCATTTTATGCGTTATGAAATGGTTTTCGTATACAACGAGCAATATTGCCACTGATAATGTACGAGGTGCAAGTTTTACCAATCTGCAGCTCCTAAACTACAAATGCTACGGAAAAAAGTTTCCCATGAAATTTATACAATTCAGTTACCACCATTTTTAATTTATCATTGACCATTAACTAAATACTTAGCAAAAACCATATTGAAAAAAGTTTGGAGCGCTATAATTGCAAACCTATACGTTATACAAAAAAAAGTTTCAAATAAAAAACATGGCAAATATTATTATCTACAATAATGATCTCCGCAATTTTTGTCGTACGATCTGCGGTTCACGAGATATTTAATAAAACGTGTTTTTCAAGATGGCGGCTGTAGTGAAGCCCCCCCCAATGACGCCAACTTGGATTTACATTCAGGGGACACCCCTGAACATATTCAAAGAAAAAAAAATACCTGTTCCCGTACATTTTTTACAAAAAATACCCGGCTCTTGGCCTACTATGTAAAATAAAGAACTATAAACTAAGCAAAATCAAGAATACTTTGAAAATAAATTTAAATCTCTGCTCCTAGCCAGGCAATAGTGATTACAGCTTTACTCCTGTATTTGAAAAAAAATGTCGCACGCATGTTTTTTCATGATTAACAGGGTTAAATGGAAGAGCATTTCCGTAGTAAAATTCTTTTTATTAATGGAAATGAATTTCACTCTTTATTTCCATGTTATTGAGTACCTATTTGACTAATTTATATTTTGTTTAATAATGTAATGACTTATTGGAAATAATAAAGACTTGTGCAACATAATTTTGAATACCCAGGAGATTGTCTTTAACAATATTTGCTGCTTGAAATTACCCATCAACAGAAAATTATTTAAATAAAAATACCATTAGTTTGTAATTCGCCCACAACCAAAAATGACTGATGACATAAACAGTAAAGACGTTTATTATTATTATTATACTGAGCAGTTCGAGGTGATATGTGACATAATTAATTCGGTAATTTGGCACAATATCAATAACTTATCAAGGAACTAAAAGCGAATTACTTGTTGTTTGCTGGAATAGATGATTCACGTGACCATAGTAAGACTCACTGAGCCCCATAGTTTTCGTGACTAAAAGTAGCTAAATAATAAAGCCACAAAGCTGAAAAAAGATGAATAATGTCTGACATAATTGATGTCTAATCTGGATAATAAAGGACAGACAACTGAAAAGAAATCCCTCTACGAGTAATAAAAGAAGAAAACAGGTCATACTGTCGCTAGAAATTCGATCTTTTAGTTAGAAGCAGTTGCAGGAAATAGTTAAACGCAGCGCCATCTACATTATTACTAGCCCAAGTTAGATGATGAGTTTAAGCAAGGAAGATCCTTTCTAATACCAGAAACAGCATATTTAAATGTTTTGTTTTATTCAAAGTGAAAAGTAATAAAGTTAAAAATCGGATAGTATATGGTCAAATATTTATTAGTTTGTTTTAATTTAATAAAAATATTAAATTTATCGTAACTTAATAAGCCCATAATGATAAATTAGTATTATTTTAATTTGTTATTTTTTAACAGTACCAATACCTTTTAGTAAATACTGAATGGTGATATGGATAATGCATGCTACTAAAGCACCAAAACCAAAATATCGGAATGTTAGAGGACCGCCGTATTTTTGATACAGAAATCCTGCCAAGGCACTTCCTGATGATACTCCAACACCTTCAAATAAGGCTCCTACCAGTCCCTGAAAAAAAATGTTTCTTTACACAAAACATCCAAAATATTACATTTGAGGTAATTTTACTCAATTTTCTTACCTGCATGGTAGCTTCTGTTCCAGAAGGCGCTATGATACTGGCGTACGACGCCATACAGGCGAAAAATAATCCAAAGGTTAAGCCATTTGACACTTCTATTGGTAGGAAATACCATGGGTTTGATATCACAGAATAAAGTATAAATCGAATGCCTATAGTGAACAGTACCAAAGACATAGTATGCACGTGAGTCAGTTTTTGAATGATCTTCCCAGAAAGAAAGAAAAATGGTGCTTCTCCCAATATTGTTTGAAATCCTTGTATAAGACCTTCTAAGGTTTTTACGTAAGTGGCACCAGAACAACCTTGGTTATGAGCTAAGTCTTCTATAAGCCAAAATTGGAACTGCCACATGAGTCCTGTGCACATACCGACTGCTATGCACCAAAAAATAAATACTATAATGCGTATATTTAACAATAACATACCAACATCTCGGAATATGTTTGTTGAAACTTTTTTCTGGGTATACTGAAAATACATTGAACATTATTTTAAATATTAAACAAGATTAACACTTTGAATTACCCGTATTTGAGTTGAAACCAAAAAGTCAAGAATTAAAAAAGCTGCCCCCATGTAGAAAGCTGAAGTATAATTTTTTTGAGAACTGCCCTGACTAGAGGCATCTATTATAGCACCAGTCATGGCTGCAATAATTCCCCATCCTAAAGCTCCCCAAAGCCTTTGGTAACCATATCGGTTTGGTTGGTCTCCTAAAAACATAAAACACAAAAATAACTTCCATCATTTAAAAACTTCATGAATTAGTCTTACCTAATAGTTCAAAGCATATAGCATCCCCAATACTAACAATTACTGCTTGCCCAATCCATCCAGCTATCATCAAAACCAAAAAACACCAAAACTGGTATAATCCATAAACATCATTATCATCTACAGAAGTATCAGTTATGAAATCGTTGAGAATGTAGTTTTCACAATTTATCGTACACATTGATAAAGGTGCCTCTGTTGTGCAAGGTGGTATTAGAACATCACCATTTGATAGTGTAATATTATCTATTTCAAATAATATAGATGAGTTTATAAGTTGACTTTCATAAATTGGGATGATGGTAGTGAATGATAATCTTTCTGGATGATTTGGTTCACAATATTCATTTAAATTCCATTGATTACATAGTATTGAAGCACTGCTTACGTCACAATTCATCTGAAATCATTTTTAAGGTGTTTTAAAATTAAGAACTGTATCTACAGATAATCACAAATTATTGATTATAATTTCACAATGATGAACCCTTCTTGGTCTCAGATGTCATTTATAGTAATATTTTATTACTCTCCTCTAGATATCCCTAATATCATTGCTATCTAAAAATAATTCCTATCATTCTTACTGCTAAGTCAGGAAAATGTTAGTTAGTTTCTGTTGCTTGAATTGAAATATTTTTTTTTCAAGAACTTTATTCAAATAATATAATACATAATTACAAATTTACATTTCTTGATTTACCAACAGCATTATTTGAACAAGAGACTCATTTCCAAATCGGCAAACACAGTGCCGGTCACGGAACAAATTATCTACAATTTATATACTAAAATCTAACAAATTTAACGTGAATCAAACATCACTCCTATGAATTCAATTCCCTAACTCCTCTTGAAAATACATTTTTAATTTATATTTGAATTGGTTAATATTTAGACTATCCCTAATAGACTCTGGCAAACTGTTAAATGTCTGTATACTTCTGTTCAGTGGGCTATTTAAAGCTATGTTTGTTGTTACATTACTTAAATATAATGAGTTATGTCTTCTGGTATCATGAGTATGTACATTGTTCACCATCTCTAATTGCGTATTACATTTGAAATTATTATTCATCACTTTGTACAGGAATTTGCTTTGTTCAATCTTAAATATTTCTGATATTTGAAGAAGACCAGTTTCTTTGAAAACTATAACTGTTGATGTCCTGTAACTGTAGTTAAATAAAACCTTCACAACCTTATTTTGAATTCGTTGTGTTTTATTCATTAATGTTAACCCACAAGTGCCCCAGACAGGAATTAGGTAACTGAAGATTGGTAAGAAATAAGCATTATAGATTAGTTTCAATGTCGAATTGTACAGGTAATCCCTACATCGGTATAGTGCACCAATCATTGCTACGACTTTTTTTTCTATAAGTTGAATATGCTTACTCCAGTTTATGTTCTCATCCAATATTAAACCTACATATGTTGTACTATCCACTCTATTTATACTTTCATTTCCTATTTTAATGTGCATTTCTGCTGAGTTTTTATTTTTTTGAGCAAAGAGCATATAAGTAGTTTTTTTCAAATTTATTTGCAGCTTGTTTTTTATCAATCATCCTTGGTATTTCTCCAAGTCATTGTTCACTAATATTTCCAGTTCTCTTGAATCTGTACTTGTGTAGACCAGAATAGTATCATCCGCAAAAGTAAAATATTTTGCGACCAGTTTTGCTTTATCCAAACTTCTCACAAGTAATTTATTTATTTATTTTTATTTATTTATTTATTTACGGGCAAGCCCATTTTAGGTATAAATTACAATTTTAAAATTATAATTAAAATAAAATGAAAAAAATATGGAATAATTACATGTCATACAATAAAGAATAAGTAAAAAAGAGGTTAAAAATTTAAAAAGACAAAAGACAATAGACAATAAGCTTAAATAAAGCATTAACATTAAAACATTTAAAGCTCGGTATTCAGTAACTGAGTTTTAAAGTGATGAAAGGGGGTGTTAAACATCTCAAGATCATTATGAGTATTGGCTAATCTTAACATTCTTGGAATACAGCTATTGAAAGTATTGTTTAAACGATAAAAAGGTACATAAAATGTTTGTTGCTGTCGGGTTGATCGGGTTTGAACATGAAGATTAATTTTTGCTAGAAGTTCAGCACAACTGCATCTGCCATTGATAATGTTGAAAAGTAATGTCAGGTCTCTCTGTTTCCTCCTAGTTTCCAAGGAGGGGATGTTCAGAAAATGCTCTAACAATTCATAATAATAATGTATATAAGAAAGGGCCCAAGACCCATCCTTGAGGCACTCCATAATTTGTTTGTTGAATGTCACTGCAGCTATTTCCTATAACTACATACTGTTCTCTATTAAGTAGATAAGTTGTAAGTAATGTGAGCAGATTCCCTCTGATACCCATGTTTTCTATTTTATATAAAAGTATTTTATGATCGACTACATCAAAAGCCTTCCGCAAGTCTACAAACACTGTTAATACAATAATAAGCTTGGATGAGATGTAGTTTATAAAATCTACCGTAGCACTAAGGGTGCCACTATTTTCTAGGAAACCATATTGGTATCTATCAAATTTTACATTGATATCTATGAATGTTACCATGCGTTTTTTAATTGCTATTTCTATTAGTTTTGATAAACATGATACTATTGTAATTGGCCTATAGTTGTCAATTACATTGGTTGAACCTGATTTGTGTAATGGAATAACCTTACCAACTTTAAGTATTTCTGGATAGATACCTTGATGAAAAACGTCATTGATCAAAAATACTAATATTGGTACTATGGTGTTTTTCAATGTCAGAATATCTCTTGCATTAATTTGGTCATGTCCTGCTGCTGCATTTCTATTCAATTCGTTTAAAATTCCCAGTATTTCCTTTTCATTCGTGTCATATAATATTATTGAGTTGTTGTTACATACTTCCTCAAAGTTAGTTGTATCATAGTTATTGAGTTTGCTATACTTTTCCCTATGTTTACAAAGTAATCATTGAATGTATTTGCTATTTCTTCACGATCACATATTTTTTCTCCATCCTGTTCAATATATTCAATTTCACTATTACCAACTTTTCCTTTTACTATGTCATTAATAAGTTTCCATTGTTTTTTATTATTGTTTCCTGTTTTTTCCCATTGTTTTTCGAAAAATTCCTTTTTTAGCAACTTCCTTCTTTTATTTACAATATTTTTTTGACTCCTGAATTGAGCTTGAATTATTTCATCAAATGGATTTTTTATTTTTAAATTATATAGCCTGTCCCTTTTTTCATGAGATCCAAAAATTCTTTGGTTATCCAATCATTTCCGTCTCTGTGCTTCAGCTTATATGAATTTGTTGCCTCTTTTTTACTGGCTTGAATTGATGATACCAAAAGTTCAAATGAATTAATTTTTGTCTTTTTACTGGACTCTTCAAATTTATGCTTGAATATTGATTGATTGAGTACAAAGTGATTTTTTATAACTTTTTTCTCTTTGGTTTTTACCTTTTTAACTAAACTTATTTCTAAAATATTATGATCTGATACATATTTATCACTAATTCTAACATCACAACTTATTTGTTTGTTTGAGATCACATGGTCAATTATAGTCTTTGACTGTGCAGTTACTCTTGTTGCATTTTTACTATTTATTTTATTACATATTTTAAAGCCATTTAGAGTAATTATATTTTTGTAAGTATTTACCTCTGGTGCTGCATTGTTCAATAAGTTAACATTCATATCCCCTATTAGGATCGTTTTCTGATTTTTTCTACTTAAAATTTGATCTAATATAGTTTTAACATTAAAATTGGAAATAATATTTTGTCCAAGAAAAATTATTAATCTATTCTTACCTTACATTGATTCCAAATCCGTTCTTTTTTAAGATCCTCAAGTGTGCAGTTATTTATCGTTGAATTAGATATAAATGCAGAGCTATCATCATAGCACGTAAACTGCACTTGCTTAGTACTTTCAATTTTTGGTGAATAAAATACTGCTAAAAATGCTGCTGCAGTCAAAAGTTGGGCAACAAGAAAAATAATTTTTTGGCAATGAAATCTGTCGGCAAGAGATCCAAATAAAGGTTTTGCAAACATTCCACTTATTGGAAGAATTGTGTAAACAAAACCTACTACAACACTTGAGAATCCTAACTGTCTAGCATAAGTACTGAGGTATGGGGTGACTGGGCCAGTACCTATAAAAAAGATTCAATAAAATAGAGAGTTTACTAATACAATTATTAGTGGTTATTGTAACTGTTTTCTTCAGAATGATTTAAATTTTGAAGTTAGTAATGTACTTGATGAAAACTACACTGTTCAACTACTTTTTAGTCATATAAAGCAGAATTAATAAATGCCTCTGCAATTTTAAACAGTTACTATTCATACAAATAATTGCTGATTGTACAATTTAACAACACTATGATCTCTTAAAACTACCTACATTTTATCAGAATTAATAATAATTTTTTATCATATGCACTATAAAAAAGGGTTTGTCTGTAAAATCATTTATCATTGTTTTTGTTTTTTTGTAGCTATTTATATAAAAATAATATTTGCATAAATTATGTTGTTTCCAAAATAAATAAATTAACTATCTTCAAGGTCCCATATATATAGGTTTTAAGAGAATAATTATGGCAGAATTAAGTGTGGATCATTTGATACTTGGTGGACCTTGTTCTGATGAAAAAATATATTGATTGGTTTCATTGGAGTCTATTAACATCAATTGAGTAATTAAAAAAATATATGCCCAAAAGTACTGGCTTGACGCCAACAAGGCGAGACTGCGAATTTGGAAATATGCAAATCAAAAATAATAGGTACTTGGGAACACTGTGCAACAGATATATACCTAAAATTCAAATATATTAGGTTAGAACTACAGTGTATTAATTGTGCAAACATAAATTATTAATAAATAATTATATTCTGTGCTATTTATCTTTAAACAACAATTCTGTTTCACCTTTAGTAACTTTTCAGAAAATGTATGTATTAATTTAAATAAATTTTCTGATACGTGGTGGTATCTTACAACGAACTTATATGGATTTTTATATTGTAATAAATGTACTACTAATAATATAAAATATAAAGGTAGGTATATTATTATATGAAATAAAGTTAAAAGAATGTACCTATAGTATAGGTAGGTGAAATTCAATTTTAAAAATTAAGCTTACCTGCATTGTATAGAAAGTAATGCGCTTTCATAGGTAATAATTCCTTATTTACAATTGAATTCTTCATGGCGATATTGTTGTGGTTTATAATAAATTTTAAAAGAATTAACCTATATTTACACAACTCCACGATAACCTCACTCTCCTTCTCAGCACAACTGTCCCTGTCCAACTACGTCAATGTCGTCAATCGCCAGTATCGCCACCATAAGTATGTTATCTGTGGCCACCCCTACCATATCAGAATCACAGATATCAGAATCCGATGTCTGTGATCACAAATTCGCTCAAATTTGACCACTCAACCAAAAATAAATTTAATTTTTGTATTTCCGATTTCATCAATCGATCCATAATAAAGTTGCTTGTTTGGTAATCAATTTAAAGAAATCTAGAAGAGGGCAGCTTTAAAATGCGGGATGATACTGAAAGATGTCAGCAGTGGGTCCTTCTATGATTTTAACTCATATTAATATTAAATCGAATAACAAATGAGATATATTAATTCCAAAAAAATAAGTTTTATTCAGCATACCTAAATTATGTACAATACAAAACTATAACCACACATCAATTTCTGTATAAATTTAAAAAAGGTTTAGTAGGCTGCAACCAATTATCTTTGGAGTAATTGGTATTTTTACTTTCTACAATATGAAAAGTATATGCATGTCTTGACTTATTCGATTTATTAGCTTCACTGTAATGCACCACTTGTCCGTGTATTAGAACACAGCTTCCTAAAAATTTAAATAATAAATATAAAAACACTGAAACAAATAGTGAGATTAAACCTTTTGATACAGGAACTGGTGAGAAACTACTCTTCTGATAATAAGGAGCACCTGAATTATATATTAATGCTTCATCGGAATTTTTATCTGGATTTCTGATATATCTTCGGTGTACACCTCCTTTGTGTGATCTACTAGAAAACCACAAGCATCCATTTTCTATTGTAGCGTCATCTATGGCTATCCAAAAACCTACTAGCTTTAATGGATCGGTGTATAAGTATGACGCATCTTGATGAGCAATTACTAAAGCAAAATTAAAATAATAATAATTAATTAATATTTAAAAAGATAATTTACCTTCACTACCAATCTTTGGATTCTTGAAAATGTACATGCTTTGTGGAATAACTGGTTCTTCAAAACCAAGTTGAAAAGCAGCCTCTTTGATTTTCTCCGAAAAAGTATATTTTCGGAAAACTGGATTCAGTTCGTGGAGTGCGTGTCCAATTTTGTTCAATGAATATTCCGGTTCTACTAGTAATTCACCGTTAGGTCCTAACGCACCATTCTCATAGAAATAGGAAATTTTGTCACCGCTTTCCAAAAAGTATTTGTCTTTGTTCTGAAATATATACAGTGTCGATCAAGTCTACTATGACTCAGAAACAAAAAACGAATTCATAGCTATTCTGTGTCTCATACTTACTCTGCAGCATGGGCGAGATGCAATTCAAAATGGGGGATTAAGATGCATTGTTGCCGGGCAAATACAAGCCTGACTCAGTTGGCAACTCAACTTATAGCAGGACCTAGCGATAAAACCGGGAACGTCCGTTATCCCTAAGAACCCATACTGAACAGTAAATGTGACACACAGTTGTATATCATAGATCTAATAATAATAGGGAGTGTCCATCAACTGACAAGTTGACACTTAATGACAGTCGCCATGATGATACACAATTATTTGGGTATATTTTAGATTTTTTGTAGTTTGCAATTGAAACAATATCGAAGAAAGCACCAATCAAAATAACTATTAATAATAGTTAAGAGCCACGTGATGTACGGAAGAACGCTTGTTTATAATCAGATTCATCAAGGCGACTGTCCAATGACGTCACGTACTCTTATCACAGAGTACACCATCTAACAAGAGACGAAAGCTTTGTCGGTTCCTTTGAAGTCGGACTGTGGGAATATGAGGTGGGGGCCGAAATAAATAGTTCAAATTAAAACACTTTATTTGATATAAGTGCGCAACACTGAACTAATAACTAAACTTAACTAACTTCTTAACTAAGGGTTGTGGTTGTAAACTTGTGTATGTATGTTTGTATTGTACCAAAGAAGCTGTGTGTATTCTTTGGTTTGTACCCTTTTGCGTGTGTACATGTAAGTGTTGTAACTCTGACAGTGACAGTCTGTTAATCCCGACTGCCGCCGATTAGGTGATCTATTTATAAAATGTCAACGGTGATACATATACTACAGGATATTGAGCGGAAATACGTTGAGGCATTGACAGATAAACTACCTTATACACTGAGAAAAGAAACACTACACTTAGAATAATAGTAGTGTTGATGTACATTCCTCCCAATTAGGTATATAGAATATTTTTTTTAACTACTAATATATGAACACCTTATTATTCATCTCATTTGTGTAATGAGGAGTAGCTCATTTTCAACCTAATCTCAAAATAATACACGGTGAACTGATGGGAATGTACGGAAGTGACGGCTTGACATTGACAGATAAACTAATTAATTCACGCATGTGCACACAAATTTGCGATCACGGAAACTACTTTCTTTCGCCTCTTGTTAGATGGTGTACTCTGTGCTCTTATCGTAATGAACGTCATTCAAAATCAAAACAATGTCGTTGGCAGTTGTTAGTTTGTCTTATATCGAATGTCAATCAGTATGATCTGTCACTTTAAATGACGCATGCAATTAATAGTTATTTAACCAACAAGTGTATTAATGAGGGCCATTAACAATCGAGATAATTGAATGTTCGAGATTCTTAATTGCCCTTTTAATACTAGTGTTAGTTACAAACCTTTTCCGTCGACTGTATAAGTTCTATTCGTTTTTCTCAATATTTAAAAAATGAAAATGTTTATTTGTCATTGTCAAAAATGAATAATGACACGAAATGTATGTTTGGTTGCCTACACTACAGGTAACTGTCAATATAAATATAATGTATAAGATGATGTGAGTTGGGTTGCCTACAAAGAAATCGTTGATTAATGTAAATCATGCATTAATAGGGGTCAATAATGTAGGATTTTGTCCAATTTTGAGAACGTTAATAGCATATGTTAATACACGGTCGACGGAAAAAAAATATATATTTACGTAATTAAATTTATTATAACAAGCATGGTATTTTACTTAAACTATTATTTATTTTGTAAAATGAAAGATTATCTAAAATAATAATATTTTATCTACTGCGGGTCAAGTTTAAATACATTATTGAATATTATATCAAAGTGAATTGTTGCTAGAAGTTAAAAACTTACATATTATAATAAACTATTCTATTTCATTTAATTAATAACAAAAATTACGAAGCCAGTCAATTTGATAAGATGGTCAAACGTATTTATAATGATTTTTTTAATAAATTTCGATTTATCAAACTTTACCTGTTGACTCTCGGAATCAATTGTACTAAAAACTGTTCTTTTGGAATCTCCTGGCATCATACCTATTAATTTATTAGCTTCATTTTTCATCTCCTCTACTTCTTCGGCGCTAAATAAATTTTCGATGACTGTGAATCCCTCAGCCTCGAACTATAAGATAATTATGTAATCAGTATTTACAAATAGCTATTTAGACACGAGACGCAGGCGATGAGTTAAGTTTCTCAATATCCATTAAATGTGATTCATATTTGATGTAAGCTTATCTTGTTGAAAAATGTGTATCTTTTCCTACCTATCAAAGTTTTGGAGTAGAAAAATGTTCATTATAACCTCAATCTGTCAAAGAACTGAAAGAAGAATTTATTCTTTTGTTTTCGAAAATCGATTTCCCCAAAAAATAATTATAATGATGAATCAAAATTGAAAAAGGCAAGGCAAAGTTTTTCGTAAAATGAAGAATTAGGCTATTACCTATATGAAGCTGCATTGTTCACCAGCCAAAAGGCTTCAACAATATTTGAAGGTTGAAATGGATATTAAAATATAATCCATTTGGTTATAATTAAAGTGCCCTTTAAACTTTTTAATTTTATCTGTACACGATTAACACCGTTGCTATGAAAACTAGATCAGCTCTGCTATAAATAAATTAAATTTATTTATAATTAAAGTTAAATGTTAATTGAGTTTAGCAGAATTTGGCTATCATATTATGCAGATGCCATACAACGCTAGGTGTAAAACAATTTAAAAACAGTGGATGTATAGGTTCATATAACACCATGTATATCCCAACTTGTTTAAATTGGCCCTATAACTAAATTATGAAAACTACACCAATAAATTTGCTCTGAAAGGGAATGATTGAATACACATCATAATAAACTCTTTAATAATCTCAATTCCTGTATTTCACCAAAAATTGACTTATTATTATTATATATGCGCACTTTAGTATCTACTCTCCCACGTAGATTTCAAATAGGCGAGAATATGACTAATTTTATTCCACAAAAAATGTTTAATTTTCCGAAGCTAACGCAAGTTCATAAAAACAGGAAATCACATGGATATCACCACTATAAATATGTTTATACTAACTTAATTTGTTGTTTACCTACCTAGAAATAGGGTAGGTATGAAAAATAAATAGTTTTTTTGTAAAATAATGTTTTACCTTTCTTTTGACATCATCGAACATATTTAACTTTTCACACACCTTCGAACTGAATGAAATTTAAAAGTATTTCAATGTTAAAAGTTACAGCGAAATCGTATCTGCCAGATTTTATATTTCAAGTGGCTAAAGGTAGTCTCCGGCAACAGTCTATCTAGAAGAAACGGTCATAAACATACACTTGCTACGTTGCCATAGTTTTTCGACAATTCAAATCGTATCGTCAGAAATATGATTTCTACCTATCTATGCGTAATTGACCAAAAAATTTCTAGAGCATAATATTGATTATGGATTGCCAAAAAAAATCAATTTTTAAATTCAACTGCAATAATAATAATATTACACAGTACAGGTGTAGGCTTGAGTATATTTACATTTATAACTTCTGTTGTTCAATTTGTTTGTCCCCGACAGTGTAGTGTGTGTACCCCCCTTGGCTTGATATTTAGGATAGGAAGGTTTTGTTTGTCACAATTTGGTAGGAAAATAATAATCAACTTTATAATTAATCCTATAATTTTATGACATATTTTTTATGTGACAACGCTGCCACTTTTATTAAGTGACTTTCGAATTCTAGTCCATCCATAGTGAATAGTGATTCAATACAACAATATTCAATGATTAGGTATTCCTTTGGTGCTGCCAGATTGCGTTAAACGAAATCTTAAATTGTGTAATATAATTCACAATTAAACCAGTTTTTTATTTTCTGATAAATTATTAATATTCAAGAAAAATATATTATAGGTTTCAGTAAATTATTGAAATAGGTAGTACCCTGAAACTTATATTACAGCTTTTATACAGAGTGTCTTAAATAATCATTCTTTGTTCCATACATTTTAATATGATGATTCCTACTTTATTTGGATAGATAATAATTTTGACCCTTAACATCTCCCCCTATGCTTCAGGCTAGGACTGTTGCTGACAATTCATGAGCATAAAAAATTACATAAAAATAAGTCACTAGGTTAATAAAAGATATACCTATAATGAAATTATTTTTATTTATTAAAATCATAAACAAATATAAAAATATGCAGTTTACATAATATGTATCATTGTTGATAAAGTTAGCTTTCAACATATTATGTGAAATAACTTCCCCAACTACGTCAACTTCTTCCATCTGTTGATCCCAATTTATCGTCAATAAATTCTTTACATTATTTATTTTAATATCTCTTACATTAGATATTGTCTGTTACTTATGAAATACTGTAGAGTCCAGATAACTTAAAATTCACGCCAGAATAAATGAATTGTGAATTTATTGAATATTAAGTGAGATATTTGTGAAGAAGTTGATGACTCAATTGATTATTCAAGTCATAAAAATATTATTTAAGTAAACTATGTGGTTTAAATAATATCTATACAAAAATTTTCATAGTACTTTCAATATCATTTCTACAAATTGGACATGTATTGTTGTATAGCTGGAGTCTTGCATTACATTCCATACACATGCATACATGTCTACATGGCAGTACCAAAACACATTTAGAACGTTCTTGGCAAATAACACAATATTTTTCATCTGAAATATTATTTTTGGCATCCACTGGACTAGCTTCACTTTCATAACTTCTTCCAATTTGAGGTCTTCTGTATATAGTTGGTCTTCTATTCAAGGTTCTTTCATATCTTGTATTATTTAACATTCTTTCATTTCTAGTTACTCTATTAGTTGTTACATTTCTTTGTTGACTTGGTGAATATCTCCCAAGATTATTCAAAATATGAATATAAATTTGTCTTGCACTTTGATACAAAGTCACATAAAATTGAGTCAAAATATATATTAGGCACACAGCTACTATTAATCCAATCACAGACTCAACAGGAACATCTGTCACAAAAATATAAATGCTATTGAAACAATGCTTTAAGTATTTTATAAATACTATTGTTCCATTTAAAGTGTTTATCAGTCCACTCCTTATTAGGTGTATGGATAAATGCAGCAAATTTGATAACGACAATGGGATAAATGTAATAGCAAACCAAACTCCAGCTCCAAATAAAACAATCAAGTGCTTTATAAATTTGCATGTTGTTATTAACAACATATAAATACTTATAATGGAATTTTCACAAAGGCTGTATATTTGATAGCCTGTGTAATTTATCTTGAGTGTAACATTGTTGGCATATAATATTATATTTGAAGAACTTGAGCAAAACATTTCCCATAATTGTTGTTGAACCTCTAGCAACTGTTGTAAGCCCTGAAGGATGTCTTGATAGAATATAATAAAAGACTCGAATACAATCCCTAGGATTTGAGTCAAATTCATTAAAACTGATAAGACATTGGTTAAAACAAAACTGAATGCACACACTAATCCTTGTCCAAACTTAAAGCTGTAGTGAAAAGCATAATATGTTATTGTCGTAATAGCACTAATTATATCTACAAGTACTTCAAACATCTTTGTGGTGAAATGTAAAACATCTTTTAATATAAAATTCAAACAAGAAATTCGTTAACTTATTGTTGGTTTTAGAATGAATGAGAGGTAATAATCTTCTTCTTTTTTATGAGCCTGTAGTCATGAAC
>CAJUYG010000746.1:60500-73087 GCA_910591675.1 Galerucella calmariensis
CTGTTAAAACTATTAGCGCAGTTTTACTTTGACTTATGCATTCATTTGATCTCAACAGGTTGTAGTCACCCAGAAGAGTCTTTGATTGTATAAGCACTACTAGATCTTTCCAATGGTCAAATCTTCTATTTTTCTCGGTATTACCTATTTCTTCCAATATTACATTGGGGCTGATTCCGCAAAAGGGTTCAGGGCCCCAGGAAGGTATTTCAGTCCCCCTCTTTGCTAGTTCATCTGCTATTTCATTTCATTCTATTCCAGTGTGTCCAGGAATCCATAGTAAGGTGATTATATTGTTCTCGCCTAGTTCATTGCGTGTGTCTAGGCATAAACTGAACTTGCACATAACATTCACTACACTATTGTGAATCCTCTGTTATCTCACAAGGTCCACAGACAGGTATTAGGTAGCTGAAGATTGATAAGAAATAAGTGTCACTAATTGGTTACAATATCTTTATTGGTTTTAGTAATCCCTACATTGGTGAAAGGCACCAATAGATTAGATAGATAGATTTTATGAGGTGGCTTTTGGACTATTCCACTGCGACCTTTTTAGATCTTTTGTGGTCCTCTAAACTCTAGATTACATTCTCCAGCCTGACTCTTTTTAAAAAGTCTATTAGTGTGGAGACTGAACCTTTCATATAGCTCTCTGCCAATGGCTTTTCTTCGCCTAATGCAAAAAATCGCACATTTGCCAGGCTGACATAGAGTGTATTCTGCCGTTTCTTCTCCTAGGTGACAAAACCTGCACATATCTTAGTTTGTCAATCCCATCAGCTTCAAATGCCTATTGCCCTTAGTCCCGTTAACAGGCCCTTTGACGGTTTTCCTATGTTTGGCCATCAGATCTGCTGTGAATTTTGGCGAGTGTTCTATTATCCCTGGACGCGTGTTAACGCCCCAAAAACAAAAACCTAATATTTCTCAAAATCAAAGATATTTAAAAAAAATTGTATCAAATGGTTTCAATGTAGTTAGAAAAGATAATAAGAAACTGCAAACAAAAATATTATGATTCTTTAAAAAAAATTAAACCAAGATTCACATAAACAATATTTTTTGGTAAGGTTGAACTGAACACCCTGTAGAAATGTTATTCCGCAAATGTCATTGCACAAACTTGGCACACATATACAGTAGCTTCTAAACAAATGAATTTTTGACAAATACGGCACTTGTATCGCCTTTTGCGATCTTTGCAGAAAGCGCATCTGCCACGTTTATTTCCCACTACTGACAAAATGGGACCACCATTTCAGCTCCAGTAAATGTCGCTGCAGCCTGTCTAATTTCTCTTGGTAGGTAAACACCTCACTTCCTCTCTTACGTAAGCATCCATTATTCTGAAGAAAAAAATATTTATAGTACCTGTGTGTAGCTATTTTATAATATGAATAACTTTGGTGCACAGCAATAAAACTTACACAAACAAGCGCGTTGGGTCTAATAGACCGAAATCAGTCCTAGAATCTATACTATTCACTTCACAGCGCTGGAACTACTAATTAGCGTACATTCTAATCTAACTTGAAGGTACTGAGGCGCACAGACCTCAATGTCCTCTCTGGCAAAAGTATTAACAATATTAAAATCTCCTTGGGCCGGACGGACACTACGCGTCCACTCCAGGGTTATGAACTGTTTCGCTTGCCTCTGTCCATCATTTCAGAGATTTGTGGGCGACCCACTTCTTTGTTCCTATTCTTGTTATAGTTTTTGCAACGCCGCAGAAGGGTTCCGGCCCAACGAATGGCCTTGATGAGCATTGTTTGGTCATTTCATCCGCTTTTTCGTTGCCCTTATGACCCTCGTGGCCCGGTACCCAGGCTACCGTAACATTGCTACGCTCATCCAGTGTTTAGGGCCCGCACACAATCCCATACTAGCTTAGAATTGACCTCTACGGAGTTTAGTGCCTTTAGCGCTGCTTGGCTATTTGTGAAGATAGCACCAATAATAAGAAAACACATTTTTTCTATCTTTTGTATATGTTTGCTTTAATTTATTTATACTTTCATTAACTATTTTCAATTTTTAACAATTTAAATACCTACTTCTAGTTCTTACTTTGAGTTTTTGTCATAAGTAATGTTTACTATTTGGATCAGTATCAGTTTTAGGAATGGCTGGTGCAAATGAACCTAACCTATTAATAAATATTTTCCATGGTTGTTTAATGGTACAAAACATCTATTTTTCATCTCAAATTGGGATTAGAACTTTCTCAAGTAACTAGCGTTTATTAGGTTAAAACTTCCCGCCAGCATTTCGAGCACATTAAATTGAAAGTTTATTTGTTTTAGCGCTATCTTAATCGCCATCTCATTAAAAATAAGTTTGGTATGTAAATTATGTAAAGCGGAAAGATTACGTTCGCGGTTAACTGAATTTAAAACACTTCCCGTGAGTGTTGCAAGTTTAAACTCGGGGGGTTGATATTATTTCAAATATGCCTTGTAAAGTCAAGATTCCAACATCACTCCTATGAGCATAAAATCACAAAATGCTGGTAGATTCCGGTGAAGCTTCAGGCGCCAACTTGAAAAAACGTTTTTGTCCGATATCTCCGGAACTTAGCTTTTCATTATTGTAGAGAATATTCTTTCGCATCCTTTGTTTCCCCAAACTTTTTTTGTAAAGCTTACGGCTTAAAACTTATGGCCCATTTAATTAACCTGTTCTTCTATCTCAGTCGATAACTCTTGAAATATTGTATTAATCAATAAATTGCATTTATCCATTTTTAATGATCAATTTATTTTCTACAAAGTTTGCTTGGAATTTTTTTTTCTAATGTCCATACTTTTTAAGATATATACTTCTATATTTACTGGCATATACCTCCATATCGTAATCCTTGTGACATAATTAATGAACTGAAGCAATTGGCTCGAATGTAAAGGACAAAAAGATAACAAATCACATGAAAAGATCAACAAATGCTTCATAATTTCATTTCGTTGCTTGGTTTGGTAACAGCATAATATTATCTCGTTTATTATCAATGTCCAAGGGATATTAGTACCGATGATAGATTTGATCTATTAGTCTTATCAAATGCACACTCCAATCAAATTTATGCAGTGAAAGTCACTCATATTGAATGTAATGAAAATTAACGACCATTTTAAAAATAAAAACTAACCTAAAAATATTTGGCCTCGGCCTCCTGTCACAATTTTAAGCTGTAATTCATAAAATAAATGGTATAAATACATTGAATATTTGAAAGAATCATTATATATGAGTTTATGAGTTATTGTGTTTTTTTGAATCTTTTGTTGAATCTGATTTGTTCGAAACTGTGTTGTTTATTAAAATAGAATTATGTCGGGACCACTTGTTCTGGGAAGTCGAAAAGAAGAGGAGAACATAAATCTCTGGTTGACAAACTTTTGTCAGGACATACCATATAAGTATTATTCTATGGTACATACTTTGGATAAAAAAAAAGGAAAAGGATTCATATTAAACGAGGTGGGTGTTATGTCATATTTTATTTGCAGTAAAAATCAATCAAAAAATATGCGAACAAGCTGCCTGAGATTTCAAATGCAGAGAGTTCTCGTGCTTTAAAATGATAGGTTTTTATTTAATTTTCAACAAAATTTTAAATCTATATTTCTTGAAACCTAACGATACCGGGCAATATTTACATACAGGGTGATCTATCTGGCGCGTTACACCCATAAATTCATCTCAAATTAAATATTCATTAATTGTTACAACTGGAAGGTATATAAGTATTCTTTTAACCCTTTTAAACCTGGAAAATAGATCCTCAAGTGCAGACTATCTTTTTGGTAGGAAAAACTTCCCCTGCAAGATATGGAATATTTTTTATTTTTCAGTAAAATTGATCTCAGCCCAAAATATTCTAGGATTTTGGAGATAAAAATATTTTTTCTTGACTTGAATTCGATTTACCAATGAACTTTGTCTTGTAGCAATCAAAATATAGGGGAAGTTGGGGCAAAGTGGTCACCTTAACAAAGCCTTCCTATAAATATAAATATTTTTTTAGTAACTGAGAGAGTATTTTGGACGACTCTTCTCTTCTTCCATGATTTAGCTGTTGTTTCCCGACATATCCAGTGATTCTAGACCAGAACTATGAATTAATAGAGGAAAAAGTGAGTTAATGCAAAATATCCGCTTTGCCCCATATATGGGGCGAAGAGGATACGTATATCGGGGCAAAGTGGGAAGTAATTATCAGATAAAAGAAAACACTATAGATTTAATGAAATGAATCAGTCTCCACAACCAGGGCCCTCTAGAGTTAGATCCCCGTCTCCTATAGTCCATTCAGTACTAAATGGGACTTGGTACTGACTTGCTGCTTTTTTTGCACTAAGTATATTATTTCTGACATCCTGTATAGCTGCTATCATACTGTCTTCCGACCAAGATTGTTGCTGAGTTTTACGTATATATATATATTTACGCACCATTATGGAAATTTATTTTGAAAAAAAAATTCAACTTAATTTTTAAGTGGTCCACTTTGCCCCATAATAGGAAATCCACTTTGCCCCAATACGTATCGAAGCAGTATTTTAAAAGTAATACAAAAATTAGCTTCTTTTGTTTGATTGCTTATATGTACGTTTAGATATATATAAAATGTAATTCTAACCTTACATGATATCGAACAAACAATTTGTATTTTCAGCTATACTGCTACTTTACTTACCAATGAATATTACAAGCACGTGGTTCAAAACTTTTCTCTTCGCGAAAAAATGGGCTCGTTTACTAAAATTTTTAAATTATTTTTAACTGTCGTAAAACAAAGTACTAAGGATAAAAATATGATTCTGAAAATTTCATGTCAATAGAACATGTCGTTCTCCTAATACAACCAATTAAACAAGCACACCGTAGCGGGGCGAAGACTATGACTGTGACGTCACGGCATATGAAAGTTAATGTGCACCAACATTACGCTTCTGACTGTAACATGCCTCGCGTAGAATTTATTTATTTTGAATTACTTACAAAATTTTTGTGTTAATAAAATAAAATGTGTTGATCAAATTTAAGAAAAAAACCGACTCATTAAATCTTCCAGAAGTGGACTTGCTAATGTTATGAAGTTTTTTAATAAAAAACACGAGTTTATTAAATTAAAATTTTATACTATGTTTCACATCGTTTTTGGCTGTTTTCCGACCAGAATGATTAAGAATGTCAATATTTTCATAAATACATGCTCTCTCAAATGATATACAGGGTGATTCTAGATGTTTTATTTTATTCCTGGTCTGGTGGACAAAGTTACGGATATAACGCTACAGGTTACTCAGTAAAAAATTGCAATTTTTTTAACTGCGGACTGCCCAATTAAAGGAACTTCTCCAAATGCTATTTATGATGAATGTGTAGTGGAAATTAAATCACCAATGTTGAAAAGACAAGAAAAACTTATTTTGATGAAGCAGATAATATTGGTTCCAAATGTCTCTGAACGAGAGATTTCATATGCGATGACGTCACACAATGTTTATAATTTTTTTTAGGCGACTTAGAAGTCTCGCTGAAGTCTAATTTTCTGCACAGAGCCTCAAAATGTTGTGTTCTTCCTAATGGTAAAGTAAAAAAATATATGTAAACGAGCCAATTGCGTGCAGTCTTGACCGTGGTTAAATGCAGAAGACACCTATAGATGTCGTAACCATGTTGGAAATATCATATAAAATCACTTTGCCCCGAGGAGCCACTTTTCCCCAACTTCCCTACTATTTTGTGCGTGTCCTGGTTTTAGCAATTGACAATATTATTGTCTTTTTTAAATGCTTTTTCAATATAAGTTATGGAATTTCAAATATATAAATTAGTAGGTATTATCTGAAGGCTTTAGACTTGCTCCATTTTTTTGTCTTAAAACCTCTAAGCTATTATCATTTTTATGAGAAAATTTAAAAAGAAAGCAGCTTAAGCAGGAGATCAGAGAATTGTTTTGCTTTTCTTTCTTTTCCATTTTCTTCTCTAATTTTTTAAAAATATAATTATACTGGGTGATCATTTGAACTCATACACATTCCATATAACTGGGAAACCGATTAAGATATCGAGAAGCGGTTTTGACTGAACGGCTTCAACAACTAAAAATTTATTACGCTGTTGCCAGTTTAGTCTTTTTCCCTAGACCCCAAGAAAAAACTTTACTGTATTTAACAATCTGCTCCTTTAAAGAAGAAACCATGTATTTTTTATAAGTAGAAGCTTCAGCCTATCCGACGGTACAAAAACATTCAGGGTGTATCATTTAAAGTGTCTGAGTTATTGATCTCCCAAAAAAGTGGAGTCTAGGGAAAAAACAATAAAATTATTATTATTGTGATTAAATACAAAATTTTTTGTTAGTACACGGAGTTACGGAATATTTTATAATGGCGAGCAATTCATTAAATCCATACACCGAACCAGATAAATGTGTAAATCACGTTTTACGGTTACGCTTGTATAACGTTAAAAAATTCACCATCGGATGGTGCGTAGTTAGTTACTGTCACTGTTAATTACGGTGCATAAAAGCACTTGAAAACCACGTTTGCTTTGTCTGCTTGCTGAATTTGCTGAAAATTGTTTCCAGGGGAAATTCGTTTTTCATTTATAACGTAAAATAAACACGATATGAGGTGAGGTGGTTTAAAAAAATGTTATTGTGTGCGTGGACTTAGCTTTGCAGATTATACAGTCATTAATTGGAATTATACCTTAGGTATTTGTCGTGAGTGACTTTTAGATGCTAGGACCGACTTAAAACTTTTTGCAAATTGTTAAGAAAGTTGTGTGGGTATCGCTGGATAATACAAGTTTGGTTGTGTGGTAATTAGCCCGTAATTAGTAATAAAAAATTGATAAAAAAATCGAATAACTAGAGAAATACTTAATCAATTTTCACCAAAAATGATGTATGTATTTTGGGGTGACATCCACTGAGACCCAAAAGATCTATTGTGCCCCTTTACTTCTACTTAGTTTCTGAGGAGAGCTCCTTTAGTCCTATTTCCCGACGGAATTTTAGGATGTCTGCAGGATTCAACTTAGGTAAATGTTCTTCTTATATCCAGTAATCTTCCAGATGCTGTGCTCTAGGATTCTGAAGTGCTGTGCAGTTGGAAAGTATGTGGATCGATGGAGGTTTCTTTTTCCATGCCACAAAATCTACATTCTTCTTCCTCCACTATATTGAGCTTTTTCAGGTGCCCATTCAAACGACAATGTCCCGTTAGGATCTCAGTTTTACTTTGACTTATGAATTCATTTGATCCCAACAGGTTGTAGTCACCCAGAAGAGTCTTTGATTGTATACGCCCTACTAGATCTTTCCAATGGTCAGATCTTCTCTTTTTCTCGGCTTTACCTATTTCTTCCAATATTACATTGGGGCTGATTCCGCAAAAGGGTTCAGGCATCAGGAAAGGTATTTCAGTCCCCCTCTTTGCTAGTTCATCTGCTATTTCATTTCCTTCTATTCCAGTGTGTCCTGGAATCCATAGTAAGGTGACTATGTTGTTCTCGCCTAGTTCATTGAGTTTGTCTAGGCATTCCCACACCATTTTGGAACTGATTACACAAGAGCTCAGTGCTTTAATGGCTGCTTGACTATGCGACAATATGATAATCCTTTGTCTTCTGTATCCTTTATCAATATTGAACTGGGCACACTTTCTTATGGCGTTGATTTTCTTTTAAAATATACTTGGGGCTTCTCTCAAGCTTTCAGAGTGTTTGGTTCCTGGCCGGAAAACTTCTATTCCAGTTCCTTCTATTGCTTTTGAGCCGTCTGTGTACCATTGAATGGCTTTCTTTCCAAGTCTGGTAATGGTATTTGGATCCCATTCCTCCTTGTTGGTTCTCACTTTATTCATTCCAGGTAATTTCCTGAATTTAATATTAGGTGCAAGTCTATAGGTTAATTTTTAATTAGGATTCTCCTTATACGGTGTAATAAAGTAACCTAATACTATTTCAAGAGGAGATGATATGGAATTTCCAAAATTCATGAATACTAACAAGGATTCAGCATTTGTTGATCCAATAATGAAAGCAGCTATATCAAATTTTGTTCTAAAAAAACGCTTTCAAAGGAGAAGACACTATAGAAATGAGTATAGGTACTTCATACGTGACCCTCCTTGTTGAATTGTTTAGAACTAGATGCCAGACCACATGGATGAAAAAATAACACTAAATACTTATATTTTAGGAATGAAAATAGCAGAATATTGGGAAATAATCTAGTTAGGTAGTATGTTGTGTGTTATGTATAGGTATGTGTGTTAAAAATGTTGTTATTATCACTAAATGAATATTTAATTACCCAAAGTCTTTTTCTTTAAAGTATTCGTCGTTCACCATATACTTTTTCCTAGACACACAAATTATATATTGCAAACTTTACCTTCTGCAAAAATGTTGCATTATGCTGCTTTATCTCTTACTCTGCTGCACAAGTTTTTTAGAAATAAATTGACTTTTCACCAACTTTTTGGGTTTTATGAAAACATATGAATTATAACTGATAGTATTTCACCAAATCTTGCATCAACAAGAGTTTGCCAAATATTCTGGTATGTTCAGCTTTGATGCAAGATTTGGCGAAATATTATCAGGTATAGTTTATATATTTTTATAACCAGCTGAATTTTGTGTTCTTGAGGTAAACAGTCGATTTACTTTTTAAAAAGTTAAAATTCTCCATCAACTTGATATTTAAAATTCCCGCTGAATTTTATAGTTCCTGCGGCCAAACTTCAGATGGCAGTTAAAACAGTAGTCTCTGCTGACAACATAGGAGTTACAATTCTAGGTAGAAGTATTGGGTCTGTTCCAACCGCAGTCAAAAACTATCAGAGAATAACTGGTCATAGCAAACAACAAGTTGACTTCCGTGTAATTCCTATCACTGATTGCAATGGTCGACTATTCTCTGATCGTTTCTAACAGTTTCTGATTGCGGTTGGAACAAACCTATTTTATGATAGGTACTCGAATTGATTGCGTTTCGAGCGTCAGTCGAACCCTGCGAGCTGCTGAGAACGAGAAATTTCGAGTGTGACGATAGTTTCGCGTGCAATATGTAGTGAATGGCTGGAGATATAGCTTCCACTACAGCAACGTAACACTCTTTCTGACATTCTATAGAATGCTAAAATTTTTTTATCACTTTCCTGTAATTCTCTTGCAGCAACAAACAACCGACAATGAAAATTCCGCTCTATGTACGGATGTATCCATAATCTCCGTTTCCTTTTTTTTATCCGACGGTACATATGAAAAATAACAGCGCCCTCTTCATCACTTGAACCACTCATTATAAAAAAGGACTGAGCTTGTTGGAAGACATACGCGAACTGAGACAGATAAAAATCGCCCCGTGTACGGTACCTCCGATTGCATCGCATAGTTCGTATGTGACCATGTGACGTTCATTCCGCTTCGAGTTCGAGACGGATCCGCTTCGGGTGTCAATCGACCCGTGTGCGGAGGCTCTTAGTGTTTGAATGCAGGTATTTTATTATTTTTTGTAAAATAAATGAATATGCACTTATTCCGCGTTTTAAATGCAAAATTATTAAAAAACATGGAAAACCTAAAAGATTATCATGTGTTTCGTAATACTTCTCCGAGTAAGTGAAACCGCACCCTTGCTAGGCCTTCGCACTCACAGAGTATGTGCGTGTCTTTGTCCTGGGGTTTCATACCACCAGCGCAACGCCTGGTTGCTTATCCATTTGTGGATGCTCTCTTTACTTAGGCATTTTGCAATTCCACAGGAAAGTTCTGGTCCTATCATAACATTCGTTGCTACCTGCTTGGCTGATTCATCAGCCTTTTCATTGCCTTTTATTCCTTGGTGGCCTAGTACCCAGGCTAGGGTCACTCTATTCTGACTGCCTAGTCTGTTTAGTGCCTTCCGACACTCCCACACCAGATTTGATGTTATCTTATATGAGCGTATCGCCTTAAGAGCTGCTTGGCTTTCGGAGTAGATGACGATTCTTTGGTTATCCACCTCCTGTCTCATCAACTCTTCTGCACAGCATTGCACCGCAAGTACCTCTGCCTGAAAGACAGTAGCATGTTTCCCAAGGCTTAGAGAAATCGTGATCTTCTCTTGTACCCCATATATTCCGGCTCCTACTCCGGAGTCTGTTTTTGAACCATCAGTGTACCAGTTGAGATTCGCTGTTATAGGAGGCCCTGCTTCCTAGTCCTTTCTCTCTGGAATGTAAACTGTATAGTCGTTTTTAAGACTATATTGTGGGGCAATCTGATCCGTTGGCATTCCCAGTATTGGATCTGGCTTTATTTCTTCATATAGCTCTTTGTAGACCTTACCGTGCTGTTGGCTTATCGGAGAAGGTCCCTGTAATAATCTGTGACTAACAGATCTTTTTTTTAACAGAGCATTTCTTTGAATGAGGATATGCAGTGGTGGTAGATTTACTATTACCTCCAGGGCCGCAGTCGGAGTCGTTTTCATGGCCCCCGTAATACTTAAGCAGGCCTGCCTTTGAATACCACTTAGCTGCCTCTGCGCTCCAATCTGCAGTGTCCTGAGCCACCAGACAACTGATCCATAGGTTATCATTGGCCTCACAACCTGTTTATATAAACATTTGGTCATGTTGGGATTTAATCCCCAATTCTTTCCACACATTTGCCTGCACCTTCCAAGGGCGATTCTGGCCTTATGTGTGGTTTTCTCAATGTGGGAGTTCCATGTGAGCTTTTGGTCAAATATCACCCCTAGGTATTTAACTTCTTTCGCAAATGGAATTTCCACTCCGTTAATTTGCGGCTTTTGTAGACCTTGCAATTTTCTCTTTTTTGTAAACGGTACCAGTGTAGTTTTGTGGGAGTTCATTGCCAGTTCTTCCTCCCTACACCAGCCACTCACTATATCAAGCGCCCTTTGGGTGCGCTATGATATTGTGTCTGGAAACCGTCTTATGACGATCGTCCGCATACCCCAGGCACTGAATACCTTCATCTGAAAGCCTTACTAGAAGCGTGTCTACTAGAATCACCCACAAAAGGGGTGATAAGACGCCTTCTTGAGGACAACCCCTTTCCACCCCCGCTATGATGGTTGCCTCCCCCAGGGTGGATGTGATTATCCTATTTCCTAGATTAGCTGCAAGCCACCCGCAGATGATGGGTTCGACCCCTCTTCTTTCCATACACCTTGTCATAGATATTGGAGAGGTGTTATTGAATGCTCCCTCTATATCCGGAAAAGTAGCTACTGCTATTTCCTTGTCGTCTGCTTAGATCGTCCAGAGCCAAGTCTGCTGACTTACCCTGTTGATACGCATACTGACTCTCGCTTAGAGGGCGCGTTTCCAGAGCGTTGTCCTTCAAGTACCTATCCACTAGCTTTTCCAAAGTTTAACAATATAACAATAAGATTAATATTCACTTCTCATAAATAATAATTGACCCTAAAAAACAAAGTACAGACCTGACGAGAACTGTCAGTGGGACTGTAGAAAAAGACGCTACGAAAGGTACGTCTATATCTTATTTTGGATGGTATAGTTTCTTCCGATTGATAGGTCGCGCTTGCACGTATTCTAAACATCAACTAAACAAATTTTTTGAGTCAAAGATTAGGGTTAACGTTTGTAATAAATGTAAACTGCTCATTATTGTGATATTTTGATTAGGATTAATCATAGACCTGCCTTTTTTCAATTTCTTCCAACGTAATGTGCTAGAAGGACATTAACAATCGATGACGCACACCAGGTAGTGCATTACAGGAACTCGAGAAAAAGTTTATTTCAGACAAATGCAGTGTATGCAAAAGCAACACTACTTGATAAGGTTTTGAAGTATACTCGTGTCGCTCTCGTATCCTTTATAAAGGAGCCGGTTGTAATTTATTTGAAGCGCAGGTGTCTCCAGACTATAATTATGTAACTTTAACAAAGAGATCCTACACGCAGATTTATTCCCAACAACGAGCGACCAACACATTATCTACATACTAAGTAGATATCAAGATAGTCTGATGTACTTCGGGGATTAGGTATATTTTTGCCCTTGGATCTTATTAACTAGATTAGTGTCATCACACTGGAAACTATTTTAAAAGTATACATTTTGTTGAAATTGTCAATTTACAGTCAACATAGTGGGTTTCTATGAACACTGTAGGCCGAACCAATACATGAACACAATAGGACGAGGGCTTATTTTCCGGACATATTCCACCCACCACGTCAAATTTAATAGTTGAGGTGCGTATGCGTCCAAGCAGCCTTTAACCTTCTATTCGATGTGACTGAATGTGAGCTGATTAGCGCAGTTGGTAGGGTTGTAATGAATGTATCCTTCTATGGATACTTGGTAAATTATAGGTGTGGAAGAGCCTCTGAATAGGTGGTGTTGCTGGTCAATCGGTGGGTCATCTTACAGGAATAAAACAACTACCTGTAGCACTGGGACATGTTCTGTTTATTACTTTACTTTACTAGTATACCTTAAACTACTTATTACTAACCCTAATATTAATAGTCATTGCATTTCAATAGTAATTGTAATTGTAATGATTAGAATGA
>CAJUYG010000746.1:73097-102574 GCA_910591675.1 Galerucella calmariensis
TGAATAGAATGAATAGAATGAATAGAATGAATAGAATGAATAGAATGCCTTAGAATGAATGTTAAAACACTATCGTTAACATATTTATACGACTAGTCAAGCTCATCATTAGTAAATATAAATAATACTGTTTATGTTTATTTCACGCTCTGAACTTGACTTCGTACGTGCAACCTTCCTATTTCTTATTTATATAACGATTCATGATTTATTGGAATTAGCTTCAAGGGAATTTATTATTTATATTATTGAAACTCATTGCTTTGACCAAAAGGCATCACACCTTCCCCTTTTACAAAAAGAATAAATTCCGTTGAGCTTCCTTTCCCCCTAATGAAATGAATTTACAAATTTAAAAATAAATGATTATTAAATAATGTCTTTATCCTACGGTTACATATATTTATAAACTAATGTATGTCCATTGTCTTTGAAAATTGTTCAAAATAACTGTGTTTGTTTATGTTCACTTAATGTTTTTATTATCCGAATTTATTTACTATCACTAATTGTTTATGATGTTTGTTATTACACTATTCATAATTGTTTGTGAACACACTCGCACTTTTGATTCTACACCTTTACAATTTTTAAGTCATTTTACAATAAGGATATAGTCTGTTTTTGTGTATTTCTTTTTTCTCACTCCTGATTCTAATTTGATTTTACAGTTAACCTCACTCACCTCTGTGACTGTAAATGGACCTATATATTGAGATTCAAATTTGGTTCTATTTTCTCTCTTTACTAAAACTGAATCCCCTATTTTAAAATCAACTGGATTAGCTACCTTACTATTTTGACTTTGTCTACTAAATATTTCTCTGCTCTCTGATGAGCTACCTGCAGTTAATTTTTTTAACTCATTCTGATATTCATCAATATTATAGCATGGCTCAATGTCGTTCGTGAGATTCTCGGGTAAGTTAGCACGTCTACCAAACAATAATTGGCAGGATCGCAGGGTATTGAGCTTACAACTCAGAGGTCTTAGGTTCGAAACCGGGTTAGGTGCTGGGTTTTTTTTGTTTTTTTTTCAGTTTTTTATTTCTTATTTTCCGATATTTCTATACATAGTTACAGTTTGATCAACCGGGTTTGGATCTGGGTTTTCTTGTTTTTTTTAGTTTTATATTTCGTATTTTCTGATATTTATATATTTATTTCAATATTGTTATGTTCCTACTAAATTTGGCAACGTTGGAATATGTCGGGAAAATAGGCTCTCGTCACAATAGGATTGTATACAGGTTGTCCAGAAACTCTCCTGCCATACGGAAACTACAGTTACTAGAGGTGATTTTAAGTCGATTTAGCTCAAATTACCCTAACACATTCACTGCCAGGGGAACATAGTGACGATTGACCGTGTGCCACCTATTTACAATCACTGTGTGCCAATCAACGCTTCTCAGGTGGTCAACGTCATATTTCTGTTCGTTTATTAGGTTTTGGAATTATTTTTGTTGTAAATACATTTAAAAAGTGAAAAATAAACATGGTTTAGTAAGAATCAATTATATAAAGCAAATAAACATAAAAACTTTACATATTGTGATAAAAATCCTCTAAGCTAGTCGCCGACAGGCTCTGCACTGATTCTTAACAAAACAAACTTCTCACAAGCCTTACCAATCCACACTGACGACTGACCGGATAAATCTCTCTGCCGTTCTTCAGAACTATACAAGAACGCCTCTCCGGCGGTCTCGGCGTTTTTATCGAAATAGACCGAACACCCATCGGTCGGTACTGGCAGTGAATGTGGTAATCCAAAAATGCTTCCTGAGGGCGCTACAGCCCTTTGAAGAAGACGTCCTCATATGAGTTTTCTTCAAATTATTCAAAAATACAATATTCAAACTTGGTATAATCCATAAACAGCTACAAACCAGTCGTTCGCTGTAAATACATTTTTTCCACATCCATTACAAGCGTGTTAGTCGGGGGGGGCAACAGGTATTTTCATTAAAACATTTTTATTTCCAAGTTTTTTATGTATCCGACATCGAATTTGGAAAATTCAAGATAATTTTCATAAAAAATGTTCTCTTCATTCAAATCGATATCATGAACCTTTTTCGAGAAAAATAAATTTAAACTTTTTGTGTTTCTTACATAAAATCATGTTGGAATGTAAAATTGTATCTGTAATATCAAGTTGGTTTTGAAAAATCAACAAATTGTACAGATACTGGTAACAAAAGTCGTATTAAGTTGCTTACATTGTTTTGAAAACTTTAAATAAAGTTTTTTATCCATCATTATTTGATGTAAGAAACACAAAAAGCTCAAATTTATTTTTCTCTAAAACGGTTCATGATACCGATTTGAAAGAAGAGAACATTTTTTATGAAAATTATTTTGAATTTTCCAAATTCGGTGTCGGATACATGAAAAACTTGGAAATAAAAATTAAAAAAAAATTCCTGCTGGTCCCCACGACTGACACGCTTGTGATGGATCTGATAAAAAATGATTTACAGCGAACGTCTGATTTGTACCTGTTTATTGATTATACTAAGTTTAAATATTGTAACGGTATTTTTGAATAATTTGAAGAAAACTCATATGAGGACGTCTTCTTCAAAGGGCTGTAG
The DNA here is from genome assembly GCA_910591675.1 of Galerucella calmariensis. NCBI lineage: Eukaryota > Metazoa > Arthropoda > Insecta > Coleoptera > Chrysomelidae > Galerucella > Galerucella calmariensis. The sequence goes on from CAJUYG010000746.1 coordinate 75,698, forward strand.
CTCCCTTAGGAAGCATTTTTTGACTTTGAAACTTCATAGGAAGAAACAACAAACTTCCCAATATGCGGATAGCCTTACATCTAGTATTTGGAATCAAATACAGTGGTAAGGAATACACCAACCGGCAGGTTCATTACCATAAACGGTGCATTGATATTATTATAAAATGTTGTGGCTAATTTTTTCAAACATTATAGATTTTTGGGGGGGTCAATTGCCTAAAGAAATGTTTTGCATCATGAGCACCCCAAATGGGGAAGATTCCCAGAATGTTTTCGTTCCTAGCGGGTCTCGAACCCCCAAAAAATTTCACCTGGGAATATTGAAAAATATTTTCAGGTCTCACATATTTTTGACTAACTTTGTATATTTTTTAGGTTTACCCCCCTTTTTTTATAGATGGTTTTTGTTTCACTTCGATAGCTCAAATAATATAAAAGCTTGTACCGCCGAGTCCCAAGAACTCTGAACGGATGGGCGCGATTGGCAGTCAAAAACTTTTATACGATCCATTTTGGGGTGTCAATTTTTTATGTCAAACGGTTTAGTTATGTGGACCGAAGTTATACGTTGGGGGCGTAAAAATCGGCGTCTAGGTTTTTTGTTGAAAAAAATTTCCCCAAGGATTTTGTTTTGTTCGAAAAAATTGTTCTATAGCATAAATTTTTTTTATAGGTAATATTTTCATATACAATATGTCCCCCTAAGTTGGAATCATATGGAAAACCTTTTTATGATTAATTTCAGGAAGAAAAGTTATTCTTCGTAGAAAGTTCTGCATTATCTAAAACCTAGAATACAATAATCAAATATCAAATTTTTTAGTCGTATACGAGGTTTGTTAAAAAATATTAGTTTCACTCAAGAGTAAAGTACCTTTAAATTTGACAATATCGAAAAATGTTACTGAAAAAAATTTGATCAGAATTGAAAACCATGATTAAATATGTAATTACATTCATTTAAATTGAAACTTCAGATTATTTTATTTTTTACTAACGTTTCTATTTTGAATGAACATTTATCTCTTGGGATTACGAAAAACATGATGATCTTTTAGGTTTTCCAGGTTTTTTAATAATTTTGCATTTAAAACGCGGAATAAGTGCATCTTTATTTATTTTGCAAATAATAAAATACCTTCTGTAAGTTCCTTGTGGCATTATTTATTATTTTTCCCTTTTTTTTGGTAGTCTTAAACTTCAAAATATTATTGATTGTCTAGTTGTCATATTTTTTTCGTTGTGACAGATAGGGACCAAAAATTATTTTATTACTAGTTAATCTTGACAACGGTAGCTGGAATGCTACCGAAATGTCGAAATAAAAAATAAAAAACATTATTGTGGTTTGATTCCCAAAAAATAAGAGGAAAAATAATAATAAGGTAATGTTTTTCTTCTCGTCCATATTAGCAGAAATATCGTCCTTCATAGCAGAAATATCGTCCTTCATAGCAGATATTGACGAGATTATGGTGGAGGACTCGTCATTGAATAAGAATGTTTTTGGATCCCAGTCTTCACTTTCCAGTGCTATTTTCAGTCTTTCAACCAATTCACTCTTCTTTCCGGACGTTTCCAACTCGCGATTTTCTAATTCTGCTTTTAGTTCCGTCACTTTCAGTTCACATAGTCTCTTAGCCATTTTTACGTAATTATTTATTTATATTACCCCACACCTGACACCAATGTAATGTTTTTCTTATTTATTTCAACTGTTTTTACCGTGGGATGAAATTATACTCACTATGGCTAATTACTATTAATTTATCAGAGAAACACTTACACACTATAATAAACTTAATTTATATACACACTACTTAATATCTACTAATTTATTTACACTCGGTATAATAATTGTCCTAATTTATCTTCAACACTATTTATATTCACTTTCTGTTCACTCACTGTATACTAAAACTGTTTACCAATTCACTCTATACTGAACAACTCCCCGACTCAGTCGAAAATCCGCGTATATATAGTCACTCGAATCTCCAGAACTTTCTTGAATTCACCGCCTTCTACGCTGTTCGACAACAGTCTCGATATTACCTGCGAAAGAACCTTTCTGGAAAGATCGCATTCATAGTTTGCGACAGGATCGGCTTTGAATGACTGAGTTCGTAACAATAAAATACATTCAAACTCCAAGTTATAAAATTAATATCATATTAATATTGGAAACAGACAAATTTAATTTTTACTCATACTAATGCTTCGACATATCCAAATTTTTTCACCTATAATTGCACAAGTGGTTTGTTTTTATCGGGTAAATTTGGGTCCTATCAATTTGACGAGAATAACTGTCAACTTTTTAGGTTATTGCCAAAGGAAACAGTGTAGAATTTGAACAACACAAATTTACCCAATATCAATACAAACCTGGAGTGTAATTCGGCAGGACAAATTTAATGAATGAGAAATTTGGAAACATATCAATGCAAACTTTATTTATGAAACATTAAAAATAAACACATTTTTATTTTAATGTACAATTATGAAAAACGCATTTATTGAAATTCATACTAGGAACAGTGATATTGATGAACAAATGAATAAATGAAAAAACCACTAGTGTATTTGTCAACAGTAAAAACACAAGAGCTTTTTTTTATCGGATAAATTTACGAAAAAGTTTTGCCAATCACTAATTTTACGAGAAAAACTGACATGATAAAATCGCGACACCGAAGGTGGAGCGATTTTATCTAATGTCAGTTTTTCGAGCAAATTTAGTGATTGACAAAACTTTGAGTTAAAGAGAAATTTATCTGATAAAAGAAAAGCTCGAGTGTTTTTTGGCAAGATAATTTAACGACAGAATATTGAAATTATAAGTAACCAAACTTGCGACTCATTGTCATTGTGTAAAAGTGACGTCCGCTTACTAGATATTGAGGAAGAGGAGTTTTTATCGCGATAAAAAAGGATGCACCTTTTTTATCGATGTCAAAGTGACAATACCATTTCCAGGTATATGACATTTTAACATTGGAGTTAATTTATCGCTGTAAAAGTTAAAGCTAACTTTTGCCGCTGTCAAAGTGACAATTGCACTGTGGCATATGCGATTTTTTATACATGAATTAAATTGTTAGTAACATTTTTTGCTATTGTCAAATTTAAAGGTAAAACTTATATTTTTTCGACAAACCTCGTATACGGCTAAGAAATGTGATATTACATGACTGTAGGTTTTATTTTTTTTTATTGAGAAAAATTAGTCGCATCCACCAAAAGGTTATTAGCGACTGAACAATATCGGAACTATACAGTAATTGCAGCTTAAAAAATTAAGCAAGTACAAAATTTTGAACAATATATCAATCATATGGAACTAAATTACTGAATACAATTTAAAACATCGATATCCTTAAGGATAGCCTGTCTATTGGAGAATGTTCACCAAGCAACTCTTTCAGGTTAATAGGGATATCATGCGTTGCAGATTATATTTGCTGCATTCAGTTAATATGTGTTTCACAGATAATATTTCGTCACATGTATCGCATTTGGGACGTTCTGTTTTGGTCATTAGAAATGAATGAGTTAACCTAGTGTGTCCCAGTCGTAATCGTGAAAGAGTCACCTGATTAAGTCGACTTAGATGGTTACTTCTCCAAGGCGTAACGACCGATTTTACACGTCTCAGGACTGAATCACTGCGATGCCACTCGTTTTGCCACATACCGATCACTTTGCTTTTATAAAAGACTTTTAAGTCACTGCTGGAACTTTTTATAACTGTACTCGAGTTATCACTATTCACTGCACACGCGCACATTTATCAGCTTTCTCGTTGCCACTAATGCCAATGTGTGATGGAATCCAGATGAGTTGAATGTTTCTTGAGTCATCTTGAATTTTTTTAAGCTCGCATTTTATAAGCTTCTCAAAGGGATGAGTTGGATATAAATGTTGGATTGAGGAAACAGAACTTAAAGAATCCGTGAGTATCAAATAGTTGTTAAGCTTCAGGCTGTTTATATGCTTAAGGGCTTGATATAGTGCATACAGTCCTGCAGAGAATATACTGTAGGGCATTGGAAGCTTGAACAAAAATTGATTTCTGGGTGTAATAAAAGCACATCCTACTCCGTCGTTGGATTTAGAAGCGTCTGTATAAATATGAGAATAACCTTCAAAAAACCGATCAGTAATCTCGAGAAATTTATTTTTGATTATGGAGTTATTCGTCCCATTTTTTTTGTAACGTAGTAGTTGAGTATTGCAAGGTAAAGGTTTTAGTGTCCAAGGTGGAGGATAGGATATTGCATTAGAAAATGTATCGGGATCGTTTAGATTCAGGCTTTTCAGCGTGAGTCGCAATCGTTCGTAATATGGTTTTCTGTTGGAAAATTGATCATTTTCGTCTGGAGGTTGATCTCGGAAGGTTTGATGATAAATGGGTCTTGTGGTGTCTTGTGCAATGGTTGCTGCATGTGTAAGAGTCAACTGCATCCGACGATAATGAAGAGATGGTTCTCCGGATTCTACATATATACTTTGTATTGGCGTAGTTCTGAAGGCTCCCAAAGAAATCCTTAAGGCGTTGTTATGAAGGATATCTAAGGGTTTCAAGACTGATCTGCTTGCAGAAGCGTAAGCTACCGAAGCGAAGTCAATTTTCGATCTGATTAAAGATCTGTACAAATTAAGTAGAGTAGTTTGATCCGATCCCCAGTATTTGTTAGATAGGATTTTCAATAAATTTAACTTTTTATTACATGATAATGTTAGTTGTTTTATATGTTGCTTCCATGTTAATTTTTCATCAAATATTGCACCTAGGAATTTCACATGTGGTTTAAATTGTAAGTGTGAGCCGTACAACTTTAGTTTGGGCTTTTGAACAGTTCTTGAGGAGAAGATCATGCCAGATGTTTTTGAAACAGAAAATTCGAATCCAATATCATTAGACCAAACTTCTAGTTTTTTTTAATGTGTTCTGCGTTCTGTAGGTTTTAGATAATGCAGAACTTTTCATGAAGAATAACTTTCCTTCCTAAAATTAATTATTAAAAAGTTTTCCATATGATTCCAACTTAGGGGAATATATTGCACAATTAAAATTTCTCTTGTAGTTCCGGAACTATATATGATGATATAAACGATCTATGAATTTAATAACCAAATATTTCCGTTAATGAGCTTAAACTGAATATTGACAAATCCCGGCAATATCCGAATGTCGATCAATAATAACCGCATGTGAGAAATTTTATTAGCAACCAATTAATTGGCAACGGAGTCTGCAATTGAAAAAGTTGGATTGACATTTCAGAAATAAACTTAATTATTACGTTGGTGATGTTAATTGAAAACGAAAACTTTTGCTTGATTTGAGACTAAGTAAAAATAAATATAGAAAAGTGGTTGTGGGGACAAATATTTCAACAATTTATTAAGTCTTTTGATGGTTTTCCATTTTTACCACCTGTTTTTATCAACTAGCTGACGGGTCAAACTTTGTACAACATTTTAATAGCTATTTTTGTGTCCAGAGCAGAAAGTAATACTTTGGCAGTCGATACAGAAATCTGTCGAGACTACCAAAAGTTTTCTGCTCGAAATACACACAAGATATTTTCTACGATCACACTAAAATAAAATTAATTGCCATTGTTTGTACTTAGCAGTTTCCACATTGCAGGTTCGTGAACCTATGTACGTAGGCAACACTTATTACATTAATAGATATTTTTTAGATTTCCATATTTCTCATTAAATTATTACGAGCCATCTGTGTACCAGACGGTCCCATTAAGCTGTGTATTCCTCTCTTTTTCCCAGGACTCTCTTTCCATTATCATGGTCCTGTATGGGGTAGCGAAGTAGTACTCACGCAGGCATTCATCAGCCGCTCGAGCCAGAACTGGAATATCTTCCAGGAGCCGGAGCTTCTTGACGTGCCTGCACTCTTCCCCTCTTCGCACGTATCCCAGCCGTTTCAAGCGCAGGAAAGCCCTCCCCGCCTCAGCCTCGATCACATAGTGAAGAGGCCGAAGACCAAGGATCACCTCCATCGCAACAGTTGGTGTAGTTCTCATGCAGCCAGTTGCCCCCAAACTGACCACCCTTTGAAGGCGTGCCAGTTGCGATATAGCCGTGACCAAGGTTACCCTCGGCCACCAGACCAGAGCCGCATATGTGAGCATAGGCAGCATAATCACTCTATAGAACCATATGATCGTTTTGGGGGTCAGTCCCCACCTCGGACCAATGGCTCTCCTACAGGCCCAATACGTGTTTGTCACCTTGCTTAGGCGACTATCAAGATGAGCCTTCCATGTCAGTGATTTATCAAGGATCACTCCTAGATACTTCACCTGTTCAACCACCGGCAGTGGTACTCCATCAAGATTTAGACCCTCAGGTCTTATACCTCTCTTTTTGGTGAAAGCAACTATCTCAGCCTTGGCAGGATTAACTGCAAGTCCGTGTTCATTACACCACCCATGTACCCTATTCAGAGCCCTTTGCATGAGGTCCCTGAGAACGGTAATGTGCCTTCCAACAACAAGGACAACGATATCATCGGCATACCCAATCGTTAGAAAGCCCTCACCGTTTAAAAGGGTTATTAGCTCGTCAATGACTAGGTTCCACAATGTGGGCGAAAGAACACCCCCTTGCGGACATCCCCTAGCGACGATTACTTTTGCCACATGGTCTTTCCATGTGGCCTCTACTGTACGGTTGCACAACATGGCCAGTGAGTGATCATTAGCTCTATTCCATGATTTGCCGCAGCCCTACACATGGATCCTACAGGGGTGCTGTCAAACGCCCCTTGTATATCCAAGAAAGCTCCCAGAGCGATCATGCCATTTTCCAGCGCCTTCTCCACCTGAGTTACCAGTTGGTGTAAGGCACTTTCAGTTGACTTGTCACACCTAAAAGCATGTTGATTGTTGTGCAAAGGATACCTAAGCCCAACCTTTTCCTTTATGTATCGATCAGCCACCCTCTCCAGTGTTTTCAGCACAAAGGATGTTAGGCTAATGGGTCTAAAGGATTTAGCCACCGTATATGTGGTACGACCCGGCTTGGGTATGAAGACGACTTCCACCTGCCTCCACTGTTCAGGGACATACCTGCGTGCCAAACAGGCCCGAAATATATGCTCCAGAATTGTGCCAACGGCCTCCCAGCCTTGTTGAAGCAAAGCCGGGAAGATTTGGTCTTTCCCCGGAGACTTGTATGGTCTGAATGACCGTATCGCCCAAGTACTCCGCTCGTATGTGACTATTTCTTTTGCTAGAAGATAGTCCTCTTTACATGGTCGCTGTATACCTACATATCCCACGTCCGGACACTCCCGCTCGATTCCCTCACAACCGGGGAAGTGTGTCTCCAGTAGATGCTGCAAGGTATCCACCGGGGTTTCGGTGAAAACACCTGGTGCGGCTTCCATGCAGCCTAGAGCGCTGTCCGGTGATTTCGTTAAGATCCGGCGCAGCCTTGACATTTGAGGTACCTAGACGATATCCTCACAGAAGGCCCGCCAGGCATCTCTTCGAGCCAACCTGACCGCACTCTTGTACTCATTTCGTTTCTGGCGGTATTGCTCCCAATCCAGATCCGACTTTGTCTTCCTAGCCCTATTAAATAGGCGCCGGGTATGTTGCCGTAGCGAATCCAAAGACTTGTTCCACCATTTGTGGCCCTTACCCTCCTTCCTCGTTTTTTCGGCGCAGTTTTCTTCATATGACGAGACAATAATCGAGCCCAGCTCCGCTATGGCCCAATCGATCTCATCATTATTGCTTAAATGTCCTTATATATTTATTTGTTTCAGTCGTTTTTAGTTTATTTTAAAAATTTTAAAAATGAATAACCTTTGCTTTCAGATGATAGTAGTTGTTTCTAATTGATTTTATCTGTTTTTAATGAATTTTCGAGGATTTGAAAAAGGTTTTCAGTGATTTTCAATAGATTTTAATAGTTTTCAGTCACTTTTAATGTGTCAGTTTCCATTTTTATAAAACAGCAGTTGTTTCCAGTGGTTCTCAATGGATTTAATAAAGCCCCATTTGGTTCTCAATAATTTCAAATGAATTTTAGTTATTTTTACTCGTTAGAATCAGAAATTAATCGGGTTTCAAAAGATTCCAATTGTTTCCAGCGCTTTTCAAATGATTTCAGAGATTTTCAATCCATTTCAGCATTGCCTTCTTTGAAACCAAATAAAAAGTTCTTTTGCCAAATGGTTTTCTTCTTTCTAAAGTATTTTATCACATTTTTATTTCTCGAACCCTACTTACGTTTGGAAATATCTCATTTCATTTCCTCTATTTAGAGTGATTCCATTTTCCACCCTAATCCAACTTTACGACAATTTCAATTGAATAATCATATCAAGTCCTTATATATCAACCAAATTCTTACCTGAATGTAAGTGGCTGTTCGAAACATAGTTGCATTACAAAGCAAAAGGGACAACCTTTCCAGAATGCAGACCACGTTTGTGTGATGACGAATAGGTGGACTGTATATTAAGTATTATTTAGCACGCTCCAAGACGGATTTACGTAGCTAACAGATTTGGAATTATTTACGTCAAGAAAGGTATATGTGATGTGATCCATGAATTTCACGTACTTGATTAAAATTAAGGATTATCTCTCAGTGCTACCAACACCGGAAATGCACCCCAATTTCAAGTGTCTTTCCAACAAGGCGTGATCGATCTAATCGCCCTTCTTTTAAATCATTTAAATCAAAAGGTTTTTTCTACGACCACTATCGAAAGTCTTCTTTTGTGCCTTGAAAAGCAACTGCAAAGTTGGTGTTTTCCGCGAGCTGTCAGAATTTGACATTATTGGCGCTCTTAAGCAGAAAGTAACATTTCATAACTCAAAAACGGTACAAGCTAGGGGTAACATATTATATATTTTTGAAATCAGAAAAAAAGACCATTCCAAAAATGTGAAAATATACAGGTTGTCCCATTTAAAAAAGAACTAAGTATTATTTTTTGTATCTCCTTAAATTGGCACGCTACTGAACTTTTGATAGGATATTAAGAACATTCAGCTGTAACCCAACAACTTTTATACGAGACTTTTTTTTCTAAAAGTAATAATAACGATGATAGGTGGTGGGTAATTTATAATGAATAACCCTGTACCACTGAAGACAATAATTATTGTACACTTAACTAAAATCATAAATTATCTACAACAAAGTAGCGATATTGCATAATAATAGATATATTACCTAACAGAGATGTTCCAGTTCTGTGTATGTGACGTTTGTGATTGATTATTATTCCAATCAACTGGAATGTTTGTTTACTGTTGACAGGATCTATAACAATTTGAAGGGCTCAACATTGACTGAAGTAAAGTGAGCATATACATCGGAATATTACCATTTAAACGATATTTGCTGCAAGTGGGAAAATGGACTTTGAATAATTGATGGGAATTATAAAAGTGTTAATAAATAGTTATTTTTAAAGTTATAAGAAAGATGCTGAACTTTCAGATGTATTTTATGCAGTCTACTATGTCGTTAAAAGATTTACAACTGTTTATGACTGTACTTTATTCCTGAATGAATAAATAATTATTATTTTTATCGCCAACCTTCAGTAAAGTCTTCAATTATCAGATTGATTTCCGGAAGTACACAAACAGTTTACCTTTCTTTACTTTATCTGCTGCATTTGCGGCAGGTAAAGTAAAATGCGTCAGGTAAAGTATTTTGACTTTGACATTACTCGAAAATCAGCATCTGTCAGTGTCACGCTTCTTCCTATTACGGCTCCATAATAGATTTCTCACGATTTATTTATAACAAATTATTGTTGGAACTCCTTTGACTTCAGGAATTACCTTTTATAATGCTTCAGGGTTTACCTTCATTTTAAATATAACAAATAATAAGTATATTTGTTCTATATTTGCTGTTTACTTTGTCGTAATAAAATGCGATGAAATAAATATACATCAGTTTTTTATATTCTGAATTCTGAGCAGTTGACGATAAAATTTTGTATGCACCACGTCAGTAAAGTGTCTTTATCGGACTCGCCTGTTATTCGCCTCGCTTCGCTCGTCTCATAGTTGAATACTATCATAACCATAGAGATACTACATATAGAGGAAACAAGCCATAGGGCGCTCTGTAAGTGGGTATGTCCGTCTGAACTCCAGTAAAAGAGAAAAAGACAGACGATCAAAGGTTTTTCTGTCTTTGTTTGTGTATATATAGCATACACGCTATTAGAGAAAGACAGGATAAACCTCCTACTTTCTGTCTCTCTCTTATATGCTGACGGGTTCGAAGCTGACTTGTTGCCTCTATTTGTAGTATCTCTATGATCATAACTCCTTAGAATTTTTTGGAAAAATAATTTTCAAAGAACCGCTACTTCTCTGGCTATATGCCACGACAGACATTGAATTACACTTCTAAGTTAAACGAGATTTGGAGATCTTCACGATATAACCAACCATTTTGGTTTGTATTGTATTTGTATTAGATGGGATAATAGAGGGTGTTTCATTGGGAAAAGGCCTAATTTTAACTGTAGATAGGGATCACCTATATTCAATGTGGCTTCTGCACTTTATAACCGAGATACAGAGTGTTTTATAAATGTATCCTATTTCATTCGAACCTCATAACTTCCGAGTTACCCTGTATATTATTTTGAAATTGGGTACACGTACATTACCTAGAAACTCCATCAAAAGCATCTCCATAAAGATAATGCAGGTCCTTCTTAACAAAAATTTTCAAAACAAGGAACTCTCGTCCAGGATGTTGAAACTGGGTAAGAGAAATTTGAAGACAGTTATTGACCTGGTGCATTGACACTGCACCCCAAGGAAGCATCTGCACAGGATGGGCAAAGTTAGTGAGCCTATGTGCAGAAAATGTGAACTCTACGATGAAACACACCTACTCACATACTCTGTTTCTGTGAGAACTTACAAGGACTCAGACAAAAGCACTTTGGAGTGGAAATAACACAACCATCACAACTACTGAAGATCCCTCCAGATAAATTGGTAGCCTATAAAGAAGACACGAAGCTTCTGGAATGGAAGTAAGTAGATAGATACATGGATAATGGTACAAAGATTCAGTTCAAGTGCCCAAACGTATGTGACATTTTAGACAAAATTTGTAATACCAAAAGTAATAAGCTGTCGAAATAATGAAGAAGTTTGTAGTGGGTGATAGAATAATCCGGAAGTTTCTATAAAGAGACTTATCAAGTATAGTAAGGAATCCCCACGAGAGCTATAAAATACAATTAGAGTAAAACGAATGTAAAATAAATTCTTCTCAAAGAATTTATACTCCCTATTTTCCGACACAACCTAATCTTACGAAGGATCTAACACTTTTAATTAGAATCGTTACAGTTGTAGTGATCAGAACTGTTTTATAAATGTTTATAAAGAAACGGGAAACTGTTGTAATTCCTCTACTCTAGCTAGACCGTTTCTGTTAACACGACATAAAACGGAAGCCTTTCCCTTAACTAAATTGGAATATTTCACGTTGTCTCCTATAAATGCGAATTCTCCCTTTGCATGCATTCGATTTTAACAATCTTCTTTGTCAGATTTACATACGTAATGCATACAAAGCCTCGAAATGATGATGAAAATACTTTCCGAGTTTCCAGCTTCACCAATATGTTATCCCAAATAAAATATTAAAAATTAAGTTGAAATTTTATGAAATTCAATTGAAAAGGACTAAAAATAATTAGCATCTACTATAAATGTCTGGAGTCTACTGAAAACAATTTAAATTTGTTGAAATTAATATAAAATACTATATATTTATATACAGTGTGTACATAAAGTAACGTAACTTGCTAATATTTCGATTTCCGTTAGGTTTACAAACAAAAATGTTGAATAAAAGTTTTTTCAAATAATCCAGACCATCTGCATAAGCCGATTAGATGAATACAGGGTACAGGGTACAGGGCACAGCTGCTCCAAAATAACTTATTAATATATTTTTTTAAATAGTACACCATGTATATATTTTCAGTTTTTCATAATCTATTAAATTACAAATAAAACCGCATAATTCTACCTTTAATAATTTCAAAGCTACGTTGGTTTGAATCTAAGATTATGAAAAAATTGTTTATGTCAAAAAAGTAGTAGGTTTTTCTGCCTTTAATATTAATTAATGAATTACAAGTTTTCCGCCAAAATTTCTGATTTCCCGCTAAAAATTTCAGGTTTCCCTTTAAGAATTTCAAGTTTCCCGCTAAAATTTTTGGTTTCTCGCCTAAGGTTTCAAGTTTCGGCGGAAATCCTGAAATTTCCGTCTTGACGGTTAAGTGAAAAAAGATTATGTCATAATTTTATTATAAGGATTAATATAAATTGTACCTAATTAGAGAAAAGACTGGAATAATAGACATTCAATGTCGTTTCTCTTTTTACAGGTAAGATTTTGTTAATAATTATGTTTGTAATAGAAAATGAAAAACTCTTTTTACAGGAGAAACTCAATAGTGTCTTTATTCAATAGAAAATTACATCTTACATAAATATGGTGTACTATTTAAAAAAATATGTTAATAAGTTATTTTGGAGCAACGGTGCACCCTGTATTCATCTAACCGACTTATGCAGATGGACTAGACTATTTGAAAAAACTTTTATTCAGCGTATTTTTTTTGTAAACCTAACGGAAATCGAAATATTAGCAAGTTACGTTACTTTATGTACACACTGTATAACAGCTCTACAGGGCATGAAGGCCTAATGCTTGAATGGCTATTATCCTCTATTCTCTTTTATGTTTTGCCACCTCTTTCCATCAACGAATGCCCAACAGCTCTATGTCCTTTTCTACTGCTTCTATCCACTTCTTTTTTGGTCTCCCCCTCTTTCTTTCACATCCAGCTCCTCTTCTAAGTACTTCTTTTGTTGCTCTGCTATTTGCAAGTGCAAGGCTATGTGCCCTAAATATCTTATACGTTGCGACCTTACTACTGCCGATATTGGAGGGCTTTCAATAATTCCATGAGCTCCACATTTGTATTTCTGATTCGAATATCTTCTACTATATATTCTTTCCCCATACATTCTCCTGAGTATTTTCCTCTCCCATATATCTAGTAATTTCTCTTCTTTTTTATTTATGATCCACAGCTCTGCTCCATATAAGACTGTCGGTCTTGAGGCAGATTTAGACGTATCCAGTCTCACTGTCACGCCAGCACTGGCGTGTTACTTAGTGGCCCCATGTAAACTCTTTTTTCGGCCAGTAAAGCGCTGTCAGACAGTGCTGTCTCAAATAGAGAGCTCGTCTATTTTTGCTGCCAGTAGCCCTCACCCGCGTCCCCCCTAATACCCGAGCCAGTGTTGCGGAAACGTCTAAGTCTAAACACGTTTTGCCAGTCGTTGGCGGATTATGTAGAGTGAACAGTGACAGCGGTAAAATGAGCCGAAAACTAAACGAAATAGAAACGTTCAAGTTGGTTCAACTTTACCGAGAACACGAATGTTTATGGAATCTGCGATACTTCGGGTATAAATTGTGATATAGAGGGTTTGGAAACACGGTACATATAACTCAGGCTTCGATAAGACATTCCAGTAGCTAGGTATGACAATGTTAGGTACTTCTAATTTTATTTTTGCCGGTAATGCCTCTCTCATCACAGTGTCTTAATGCCGAATCAAGCTTTGTATAAGGGACAGTAACTCGTCAAAATTATGTGACGTAAGACGTAACGCCAACCTGTACTCAGAGGGATCTTCTCCTCTCAGTTGTTGTAGCAAAGACGAACCTCCCGTTATAGTCCTATCGCTGATCCATATTCGTTTTTGGAACTTTAGTTCTTTACGTCAGGCTATGTTTGAGCGACCAGGGGTCGCGACGCAAAAGATCTGACCGTTACGCGTTACGTTACGCTACGTTATGTTACGTTGGTTCGTTATGTGCCTTGCTTGCGTGCTTGTGCTCTCTCCTTAGTCTCTCTCTCGTTTACAAAGCAGCGATTCATATGCTCCAGCCGGGATTCGAACCCGGGCCGCCCGCGTGGAATGCGAGCATTCTACCACTGAACCACCGATGCTATATTAAAATTCTATGCAAAGCTGGTATTCTCAGTGCTGGTGATCTACTTGAATTTGTTCGGAAAAATTTTTACTATTATTTCCATAATTTTTTTTGCGCGATTAAGGGGTCTAGCACATTTACTTTTCGAAATACAGGGTGTTGAAATTTTGAGAACTTCAAGTTTTCAATTCGATAACTTTAAAATGAATGGATAAATTGATTTGACATTTGGCAGGTTGTTTTTAAATGTAAAAGGGCATATTTTGAAAGAAATAGTAGTTTGTGCAACTAGTGTGGATATGATGGCCATATCTGTAATATAACTTCAAATTAAAAATTTAACAATTCAATTTTATGTTTCCACTAATTTTGTGGTAAACGTATAGTTCTTGAATGTCCAGTTTGTATAATGCTACGGTTTCCTTTTTTAAATATACGATGCTGTTATAAGTAGATGTTGCCAGTCGGACTCCCTCATGAAGGGTACCGTACCATTATCCATAATAATGAATATTCTGCTAAATATTTCAAACGTCTACCTGTTGTCGTTATTAATAACAAGCAGAATAATTATTTAAAAATAAAATTAACAATAAAAAAAAATTTCCTCACGGGGAATCGAACCCAGGTCTACTGCGTGAGAGTCTGGTATGCTTACTACTCGACCACCAAAGAATATGCAAATCGTTCATCTATAACGTCAGATGTATAACATAATTTTTTTTTATTAAAAGAAACTAAAGTTCCTATCGTGTGTCCCGCGACACGTTCTACCTTTTTTCTTTAACATTTCGTCCTCCAACATATCAGTAAGCTCCTGTAGTGATAGCGCGGAAATTGTCTTGACACATTTTCTTTTAAACAGCCGGCTTTGTCCAACATTCAGTTTTGTAACGCACCTGATCATAAGCACAAATTAAAGACATACTGGACTGGACTTATGTAAACGACCTGGTCCAGTGGTCCAGAGCTGGCAGTGTCCTAGCTGGCGTGCCAGTGAGACTGGTGCCAGTTACTGGATACGTCTAAATCTGCTTTTATTATCGTTTGATATATTCCCTTTTTTGTTTTTTTTGATACCGTCTTCGATTTAAATGTCTTCAATAGTGCTCCTGCGCTCTAGTTTCCTTTCGTTATTCTTGTTTTAATTTCTTCTGACTTATCATTTCTATTATTGATATTAATTCCTAGATAGCTTATTTCGTTTGTACTCTCAATAGTGTACTCTTTGTTGTCCTGTTCTCATTATCATGTATTTTGTTTTATGTTCATTTAACTGACCTTTTTTCTCGCACTATTTTCCAGACCTTCTAAAACTTCGATTAGACCTTACTAGTATCACTAGCTTATTAATTCCAAACGATTGGAAATTGTTGGTGAAAAGTGTAAGCATTTTTGAACGATTTCCGTAAAACCTATAATAGTGAATTCGTATGACTGTGGTTCCGTGAATAACTCGATTGAATTTGAGGTTATGCTTCATTGTATTTGTATACGGTTTTCAATAAATAATGAAAATATAACACAAAAACGGCAACAATAATCTTACAAACATTTGACAAACAGACAAATCAGTTGCGATTAGTGAAACGTACTTTATTTTTTGCATATTTTTTACTTACCCACTTTTTGATAAATTGATTAATTATTATCTTTAAAAATTTATTTAATGTGCCCTAAAATGTGGGGCGGAGACCTATTTTCAACTTTGAATTGAAATTATGAATAATGGAGATAGAATTCCAGGGGCTGGGACTTTTTCATTAAAAATTTCCTCCTCTTTAAGAATCTTTTTTTATTAACTCCTCAAATGTTTATACTTTTTTCGCTGTTTATAATCAAACAATATTGAATCGTTTTCTTTTTTTTGCAGATTTTACCGGTCTCGTTTCAGCTCAAGAAATGCGATATGCCTAAAGGTAGGAGAATGTTGAGACGAATAACAAAAATAGAAATAATTGTAAAAATAATAATAGTTTGAATTTTAGGAAATTTTCCATTTTAAACATTGAACTTTTAGAGCAACTGATAATTTTTTTTCCGATTTATCATTTTTTTATTTAAATATTTTTGAAATTCTTTCTATTTATTTTTTTTTATTTTTGTTATTTGAAAAGTGTGCCTGGAATGTTTTTGCTTTTTAAAATTTTTAAGTGGTTACACTTTCAATACTTTTATAAATATATTGAATATTGGAAACACCCAAGCAAGAGGATATACAGGGTGTTCATTTCAGGACTTCCCAACCTAATTTTCTCGAAATGTGTGTATTATAAAAAAAAATCCTGGGACACATCAACAAATATATCGAGGGGGATAACTTTTTATCATAAAGCAACGCGCCCCCTTTCACCCCCCCACCAGGGGGAGTTGCCAACTTCAAAATCTTAAATGGGAAGGGGTATCGAGTTATACCTCATTTTAAAGGTCTTTTTAATCTCTACACGTCGGCTTTTGTTTTTTTTCAATTGATCGATTCGTTGTCGAAATATTTAGGAAAATCTGTTTGCTGCTTCGTACCATTAAAATAAAAACTGCAATTGTTTGTTTTGTTATTCCTTTCAACTTTTTTGTATAAAATGCAAAAAAATGTTTTTGATAGAGAAAATAAAAGACATGATAGCTATTGAATTGTTTACCATAATTACCAGATGTGTGAAAAAGCAATTTATTAAAAATGGTTTACACTTTAGCTGGAAAAGTTGAAATAGTGTTAATCTACGGCGCCAAAAACCAATGTGCTCGACGAACTGCTGCAATATTTAACGAAAGGCACCCAGATAAGAACACCTCTCATAGGTATGTCCTAAATCTAATCGCCAAATTTAATCAAACAGGATCTGTTGCAAATTTAAAACATGATCAGCCAAGAGTTTTGAATGAAGCCACTCAAATTTAAGTGATAGGTTATTTTGGTATGAATCCTAATACTTATTACGTACCATTTCTGCTGCAACTGAAATTTCCTTAGGCTCTGTCCACAAAATTACAAAAATTAATAAATTCCATCCCTATAAAATGAAAGTATGTCAAGAGTTAAGTGAAGACGATTTTGACAGAAGAGTTTTGTGAACAAATAACTACAATTATTAATAGCAATAACGAGTTTTCAAAAAATATCTGCTTCACTGATGAGTGTACTTTTTATTTAAATGGTTTTGTCAACAAACATAATTGCAGATATTGGAGCAATGAAAATGACCATGTATTTGTCGAAGGGCATACCCAGCATCCCCAAAAAATTAATGTATGGGCCGGTATACTAGGAAATCAAGTAATTGGTCCATAGTTTATAAATGGAAATCTAAATGGTGAGATGTACTTGAATATGCTAGAAAATACGATCAATCCGTTAATTACCGAAGCAATTGAAAATCAACTGGATAGAGATGGCAACAACTTTCTTGACGAAAATGAGTTATATTTTCAGCAAGATGGAGCTCCCCCCCATTATGTGCTTCCGGTCCGTCAATGGTTAAACAATGTATTTTCCGGTAAATGGATAGGGCGAAGAGGACCTATAGAGTGGCCAGCTAGGTCTCCAAATCTACCACCATATGATTTTTTTTCTATGGGGTCATTTAAAATCAGTTGTTTACACACCTCCGCCACAAAATATAGAAGACCTTCGAGAAAGGATTACTGCAGAATGTCGAGCAATTCGAAGTGTTTGAAAATGTGCGTTGCGAATTTGAACAGCGATTATACCATTGTTTGGCCAACAATGGGCAACATTTTGAGCAATTATTAAATTGAAAATCTGTGTACAATATTGTTATTTAGTTTTGAAGTGAAAGGAATGAGAATAAACAGTTGCAGTTTTTATTTCAATGGTACGAAGCAGCAAATAGATTTTCCTAAATATCTCGACAACGAATCGATCATTAAAAAAAAAACCGACGTGTAGAGATTAAAAAGACCTTTAAAATGAGGTATAACTCGATACCTCTTTCCATTTAAGATTTTGAAGTTGGCAGCTCCCCCTTACGGAGGGTGAAAGGGGGCGCGTTACCTCTATGATAAAAAGTTGTCCCCTTCGATATATTTGTTGACGTTTCCCAGGATTTTTTTTTAAATACACACATTTCGAAAAAATTAGGGTGGGAAGTCCTGAAATGAACACCCTGTATATTTTTATGTGGATTATGTTTGTGTTTCTTCTTTTTCAGGTGAAGTTTTTTCAGCGCTACAGCCTTCTGTGAGCAAATCGGTCAATCATTTAGGTTACAATCAAAATTTAATATTTTTTATATCAATTAGAAAGTTACCTACAAAAATAATGGAAAAAATATAAAAAAAATATTAACTGAATAATGGAAAAAAAATG
Organism: Galerucella calmariensis; assembly: GCA_910591675.1. Taxonomy (NCBI): domain Eukaryota; kingdom Metazoa; phylum Arthropoda; class Insecta; order Coleoptera; family Chrysomelidae; genus Galerucella; species Galerucella calmariensis. The sequence goes on from CAJUYG010000746.1 coordinate 94,091, forward strand.
ATTTGAAAATTTAATTTTTTTCTTTAATTTGAAGCCTTATTGAGTAAAAAAAATTTATAAATTTTACCCATAAAATAAAATAAAAATTGTTCAAGAATATAATATTTTCTTTAGTTGAATTCAGATCCAGATATATTTTTTTAAGGCATTCACTTGATTTGGCACATTATCAACTATTTTATTTTAAAATTATGAATATTGAAACACTCAGAATTCCCTAGGTAAAACCGATTGTTCTAGACAACTCAGAAAGGATAATTTAGGAAGAAAAAAACATAGGATTTCTGGTGCAATGTTCTGGGTGTCAATAGGTCAACCATTTAACATAATTTAATATTTTTTAATTTAAGCAGAAAGTTGTTGAAACAAGAATAATAAAATATTTAAATTTATCAACTTTATAATATGAAAAGAAAAATCGCTCTAGAAATTTATGTATATACCTACCTAATATTTTGAGATTTGAAACATTTATTTTGTCTGGCATATTTTTAAACAAATAAACAAATAGAAAAAAATTATTCTTTCTTCATAATTTAACTCTAAATCAGTGATATTTCATGAAACTCAATTTTGTTCCAAATTTAAAACATTTATCCAATTTAGCTCAGTTACTAAAAATTTCGTCAGAAAAATATTATTTTTTAAATATTAAGACACTCCCAGAACGCACTATGTACAGGGTTATTGGTTATAATTTGATCACCCCTTTATTCCTCTTATGCATGCAGATTCAAAAAAAGTTTCAAATAAAAGTTGTAGGAGTATAAATGAACTTTAATAAAATATACTTGGTACACCAGTGGCGTTTTTTTATTAGGGGGTAGATACAATATAAAAATATATATTTTTAAAAAGAACGCCCTGTATATTATGACATATTTGGATAGGGCCTTTTTTTCTCATAACAAAAATATATACTTTCATAGGTCTAGCTTTTATACTTTCTAAAATAATGGACATTGAACTTCTAAATTAAGTATTAAGTATTGAGCTAAAAAAATAGTTGGCTATGCATGGCTTAATGCACTTGATGTTCAGATATCAGTAACAGTACTGCAATAATTAGAGAGAAAATCGAAGCTGAAATTGAGCTTCTTTACCATTGAAATAATAATAAAATTTTAAACTGTATAGAAAATTTAAGGACAAGGTATGAACTTTGTATTTAAACTAACGGCGATCATGTTGAGCACTTACCTACTTTAGTTTGCTTAAAATTTATGAAAATATCAAATCGGTTTCTATTTTGTAATAAACACTGCATTGCTTTTTATGTTGTTTGCTATTGTATTGTATTTCGTAATAAACACTGTATTGTTTTTTGTGTTCTTTGTTAATGAACATCCAGTCGCGTATTTTTTGAACATTCACTGTCTATCACTCTAGAAGTTACTTAGTTTTGACAGATAATATCAACAAGTGCAGTAAGCCATGCATGGCCAACTTCTTTTTTTTCAGCTAGATACTGACTTAAATACTTTGGGAGTTTAAGTATAAGTGCTATGAAAGTATATATTTTTGTTATGAGAAAAAAAGGGCCTATCCAAATATGTCATAATATACTGGACGTTCTATTTAAAAAAATGTATTTTCATATTATACCCCCTAATGCAAAAACGCTACTGGTGTAAAAAGTATATTTTATTAAAATTCATTTATACTCCCACAACTTTTATTTGAAACTTTTTTTTGTAACTGTATGCATAAGAGAAATAGAGGGGGGGTCAAATTATAACCAATAACCATGTACAACGAGTTCTTCCAGACAACTCAGAAGAAGTCACAACAATTTATTATTTCGGGTGTTTCCGATTCTTCACATTTTACTGTCTATCATAAATTCAATTTATTATCAGCTTTTTGAGGTTACACAAAACTTCAAATAGTTGTATGCCTGTATTTATAGAATAATATGTGATCACAGAAATTACCTTGGGGACAATTAGGACTTGTAGTTATTAAAAATCTTTTTTTCAAACAGAATTTTGTAATTTCGAAAACTCACCAGTACAAATCAATTTTTAATCTCTCCTAACTTCTTTAAAAATTTTAATAATTCACTGAAGACACTTGGACTACTCGCTAACATAAGGTATTTTGGTTTACAAGTTTTTTTAAACTTAGATCTATTCAAAATTATATTGTTTAAAAATATTCATTTCTTATTAAGTAATATTTAAAAGTGTTCAATATAATATAATCTTAACCAATGGAACTCAAAGTCCAAACCACAAAAAATTTAATTAAAGTCCCTCAAAGGACACTTATAATGCTACTAGTTTCGGTACAATATTACCATCATCAGGCTACAATATAAAGAAAAGATACACTTAATACATGAAGATAAAATTTTGTTAAAATTACTTGAACAAGAGTAATAGATATAAAATTAATGTGAAAGATGATATTATAATTAATAATACAAAATGAGAATATTACACTTGTTAATATTACAATTGAAAAACTGTTTAAATACAAATTGAAAAGGAAATGAAAATATTTCAAATGACAAGTTTGATAATACAAATTATATCAGTAGGTAGTCAAAATTGAAATAAAATAAAATTTTTAGTTACCTGTATGAAACATATAATCCAAAGAACAAGAAAGAAACTAAGTTAATGAAGGTTATTAAAACTGCTGGCCTACTGGCCTATGCCAAAAGGGGGGTTTAGTAAAAGTTATTTTTTTTTTAAATTTACATTTAAACTGTCCAAATGGACTTTTCAATAGGGCCTGGTATTGGAAAATTGATAGTAAAAGTCGATTTCGACAATGTCGGACTTTAACATTAAATTCGTTAAACAGGCATATCTATTCTTTTTTCTTATTCTTTTGAGAATCAAACCACAATAATGTTTTTTATTTTTTATTTCGACGTTTCGGTTTGATTCCCAAAAGAATAAGAAAATAGAATAAGTAATGCCACAAGGAACTTACAGAAGATATTTAGGCATATCTATCTTAGCCTCTGAAATTCTTATATAAAAGGTCAATATAACCATTATCAAAAGGAAAAGGAAAGAGAACATAATGAATAATTAAATTATCCATTAATCAGATTTAAAAAAATTTAAAATTTTTAAATTTTCTGTGGTTTGGACTTTGAGTCTTATTGAACTGGATACTGCACCGGTTGAAGTTAGGCAATTTAATTTCTAGAAATACTAAACTTAAAGATATTTTTAATTCTCACACTTTTCCCAATTAGAATTTTGTAGAAAACTGTTATTTTTTTTTACTTAAAAGAGTATTTGAGTAATATGGTAAGATTTCACGAACTACAAGGACAATATTGTCAGGTTACGCTCATCTTCCCTATACGAATCGAATTTTATTATTTATTCAATTTGGTAAATTACAACATGAGATGTGTATATTTAAACATACAGTACTCTAAAATGTAATCTATTTTGAATGACATGCAACCGATTTTTATACAAAGGTGAGTTACTCTATCAACACAGGTACTGGCTCGAGGTTGCTCTTGCTAACGTAGTGGACTTAGAGTCAGTATCATAGGGAAACTATGTGATATATGCCTCTGACTAAGAGATAAATGTGGCGGCAATCGCCGGTCGGTGAATGGAAATGGTCGATATCGGTTTTTAGTGATGGTAAAAATGGTGCAGTACAAACGGTATTGGGATGGAGATTGCGCCGTGGATGGTCACAAGTAAGTGTAAGTGTTTTAAATATTTTTTTGTTTCTTCACTGTTTACTTCTACTACATATCATACTACCATATAATAAACAAATAGTATATTTATTCAAAGGATTACACAGTTGAATTTAATTTGTTTCAAAGCTTGCAAAATTTTATCCAATAAAGAAGATTCATTTTTGTTCTTCGTACAGCAGCTTTAATTCACTTATCACAATTTTTCAAAAGTCTTGGTATTCTACTAATACTTATTTGCTGCACTGTATTTTGTTCCTCTACCTTGGTATTCCATTAATAGTAATAATCCTACCAATTGCTTGAGAAATTGTTGATATAATATGAATGTATTTGATTTTTGACGGTCCTAAATGATCTATAACTTCCCCATTTATATTGTTTTTCCGGACTTATCGAGGAGCTGGTACTCGAAGTAGAAGGCTCCATAATTGCAGATATTTAATACAAATGATTACTGAAGTTTTCAGAGGAACAGTTTCAACAAAACTAAGTAAAAATAATCAAATAACAAGAGCGGATGCGATGACAAATTAAGTATATCTATCTGTCAGAGCTATCAAAAATGAAAACTCTCAGCTGATGTCAATATTAAAAAGTGTTGCGTGAAACTGGGCGGAATCTGACCAATCAGAGATCTACAGAATTGCCAACTTAAATTCAAATTACTCCTCCTGGTTTATAAATGAGGTATAGTAAACGGGAGAAACTTAAAACAGTTACTGCAAGCTGAAAGTTTTTATTTTTTATCTATTCTTTATTGGATAACTATATTTATTGTTGCTTGATATAATCTTCATTAAGTTTTATGAATATGAATTCTTATGAATAAGGTGCGAGGTTTATAAATGTCTTCACCAACATGGTACTACTACTACTAGCCAAATTTAAGAAAAAAATTTAAAATGATTTAGAGAAGCGTTTACTCCGTCGTCTGAGTGAGAAGTACACTGTCAGTTTTCGATATACATATTATGAACGTACTCGTTATGTCATTAGTCATTTTTGGTTGAGCGCGAATTTTAAACTAATGGCATTTTTATACAAATATTTTTTCTTGATAGGTAATTTCAAGCAGCAAATATGTTAAAGACAATCTCCTGGGTATACAAAATTGTTGCACAAGTTTTTGTTGAACTACTATACCTGGATTCTCAAAATATTTGAATTTGTCCATTATTGACCTAGGTTAATATAAGAAAAAATTATTAACCACTCATAGCGAAATTAAACTTCTAAGTAAGTGGGTTAGAAGAAGCAATAATTGTCAACTTCACAGCTAGTAGTGGAAAAACCATTTAATACATTAGATCTAATAATACTTTTAATCGAAATCACCGAGTAAAATAACACCACGAAATGTAATTTAAATTTAACAATATCAACAAACTTTTACGGTTCCCTTATGTGTTTTAGGCTTTCTGTAAATTACCCCAAAATGAAATTATAAGTAGACACATTCTCTCATAACTACCCTATCGTATAAGTGTAGCAATTCACTACGTTGACGTTTATACCTAATAACTTTTGAATTACGACCCGAAATTATCACGCGAATGAGGCGCTTAATTTGAGTAACTCGGTACGCCTTGAATTTAAGCGTTATTTTGAAAGTTTACGAATAATGTTTTTAATGAAAAGATGTGCTGAGAATTAATAATATCTGTTCAAAAGCTTTGCTTTGGATGTTTGTTGAGGTTTTCAGTAAAAATTTTGTGACAAATTGCGTCTACATAATCTCACATTTTGGGCTGTTCGGTTATCTCACTGTGATTTTTTTTATTACCTTTTCTATTTGTTTTTACTGGTCCTATTCATTAATAAATGGAAGTTATTCTCAACCTCACCCCTCTACATATGTTGGTGGAAAGTGTTGCAGAAAGAACAAGATAGGTACAGTCTAAGTAGGTGAATCATTAAAAAAACCACCTCATCACTTCTTACAAAATCAGACAACCTGGGACATGCCACAAGACGGTATGATGAAAAAGTATAACTTGTCAAAGAAATTCGTTACGGAATTAAGCAACAAGAAGGAATGGGATCCAAATACCATTACCAGACTTGGAAAGAATGCCATTCAATGGTACACAGACGGCTCAAAAGCAATCGAAGGAACTGGGATAGGAGTGTTCGGGCCAGGATCCAAAGACTCTGAAAGCTTGGAAAAAACACCAAGTATCTTTCAAGCGGAAATTCACGCCAAAAGAAAGTGCGACCAGTTCAATATTGATAAAGGATACAGAAGACAAATGATTATCATAATGTCGGGTAGTCAAGCAGACATTGATTAAAGCACTGAGCTCTTATGTAATCAGTTCCAAAATGGTGTGGAATGCCTAGACAAACTCAATGAACTAGGCGAGAACAGTATAGTCACCTTACTATGGCTTCCAGGACACACTGGAATAGAAGGAAATGAAATAGCAGATGAGCTATAGTTTGGCAAGTTTATCTGGCAAGGAAAAACATTGCGCATGAACTGTGTTAATTATATATTCACGATCATATTTCATCACTTTTTTCTACAAACGTCAAGATATGACAAGGTTCTCGCATTGACAACAATATGCGAAGTGATCCTTTTTTTCATTTTTCTTCGTTACCATGACACCGTGCGCGAAGTAGTGTGCGAAATACTTATTTCGCACACTGCATGTAAACTATATGGGATTTTTATATTGTAACCTTTATGTTCCTCAATCAAGCAAAAATCCAAGAAATCATTTGTTTATTAATGTATAACAATAATTAAGGCTTTCAAATTGTGAGAAAATTTAACACTACCTAATTTTATTTATTATTTACAATTTTAACATTAATGGTGCAGCCTGTGCACGAACCAATATTTATTCCTAAACCAGATAACTCAGATTCAGCTCGTGATATCGTAGTTTTGGGAGTTGGAAGACTATCCATTTTTGATTTGCAAGCAACTACCGTAGAGGTGACAGCACTTGATCCTGATATTTCACAGTTTAAAATTTTATTTGATATTTGAATTTTATTGTTGATAGAATCTTCCACGTATCCTTCGGCCACAGCAACCAACAGCACATTTTCGGATATTTTTCTGGCTTTATTTGCTTCACACCACTCTTTAAATTGCTGATATGCATTTTCATACTGCCGCCTCGATTTCTCCGGTAAAAGATTTGAAATTACTGAATTGGCCGCATCTGTCAAGTTAGGGGTGCAGGCTTACTTCATCGTCGCACAAAATTTCCATCATTTTTCAGTTATAAAAATCACGCACGAAATTGACGCGAATAAAAAGTCACCCCAAAATAATTATCGAGAACTGTCACTTTGAAATAATTTTCAACAAATGCCATAGTTACAGTAATTTGATTTGGAAAAACAGTTTAAGCCAGTTCAATGCTATTTTTCATATTAAGCTAAGCATGTTAATTATTTTAGAACAATATTTTTGACGTTTGTAGAAAAAATTTTGTTTGCATCTCATGCGCGAAATACTTTGGTTAGGTTAGTAGCATTTCGCGCACTAGATACAAAAATAACTATTCTGTATTATATAACTTGCAATATAGAGAAAACTGATCAACTCATAAATTGTAATCAAATAAAAATTGTGTTTCTGTAAAATATTAAAAAATTTGTGCGAGGTGGATGCCGCTAAACCGTTTATTCATCTCTGCTCCCCTAAAATTACATCTTATAAGCGTTTGTATGGAATTGAAGGAAATATTAGAAATGGTGCTTTTGATCGGGAAAAGAGAAAACGTCGGGAATCGAGTTAAAAAATATATTCACGTGAGGAAAGTTAATGAATTGAAAGTGCCTTTTCGGTTGGAATTGGTAAAGCTTATCGAATCAATGAGTTGGTGAAAATCGCAATATTGAATTTTTGGAGAATAAAATAGTTGTTGCCATTACTATGGAAGGAAGAGAAAGGACGATAGAATCGATGGGAAACAACCACCTTGAAAGGTAAACTGAATAATTATTGTTTATAACGGAATCACGTTACAAGATGCTTCTAACATTGCCTACGAATCAGACTCGGATACGGAAGTTGCGGAAGTGTTTATGAAGCCTCCAGAGATGAGGAATCAGCTAATGAGGACAAGGAAAGCTTCTGAATATTACAATAAAACATTTAAAAGCAGTATATTTTTCCATTAGTGCTTAGCGTTACATATATGTAACAGTAAAGTGGTACCATCTAAATGCGTCTCACTTCGCGAGTGCCATGATATTTGTATTTTTAACAGGTCAGTGCGTGTTGGAAGGCGTGAGTGGTCATACCTATGTTGTTTTGAGGTTTTAATTCGCGAATGTGTTCATGTTGTAATTGAATAAAATTGGGAAAAAGAAAAAACGCAAGAAATTATGGACTTTGTCGATAAACGGTAAGTACAGTTATCTTCTTTTTCAGAATAAAGTAGAAATTTGTACAAAACTGGTAAGAGTATACACAAATAAATATTTGGTGGTATTGCTAGCCACCAAATTTTTTTTTATAACACAGACGTATCGGTAAAAATATCGCTGTTACATATATGTAACACTAAGCACTAATGTTAGCTTATCTCCGCATTTTTGTTTCAGGCTGATTTGTATTGTTTTTATTGTACTGCACATATAAAAATATTATTTTCAAACTGAATTGATGTTATTTTTCCATTTCAGAGCTCTTGCTGATATACTTCAGAGGGGCTTGACATTTTAAGAAGCAATTGATATTGCCTTTGGTGAAATCTATGGTATAAATGATTTCGTTGATTCTATATATATAGCATCAGTGGATCCAGCAACCCTCACAGATGAAGATTCCGGGG